>JAJOOH010032709.1:0-21299 GCA_029582605.1 Solanum gracilifrons
AAGGATAAAACAATAACAAACTCAACTTTACTTATATAAAAGTAATATAACTTTAGTGGGAGATTCTTTAACTGACAACCACCACTATGAGCCCTAGTGATGATACAACGTTTTACCTCACGTTGCCCAAGGACCATCCTATACCTTGCCGTGATATAGGACCTTACTTAACTTAGTGGATCCACTAGCTTAACTTACGTGATCATCTAAAAAGAATGACCCGTTAAATCCCATGTTTGGCTACATGGTTCTTATGGAGAGTTGAGTAAATATGAACTCGCGTCCCCAATTCGGTGCTCAATACTACTCCCAAAATACTTTAGCTCATAAGTGTTTTAAACACAACTTTCTTTAGTTTGAGATAATTACTCAAAATCTAGCCCAAAGGCTCTCTGGGAATTAATGTTCCTTTCCTACTTAAATGTAAAAACATTTAGAACTTCTTTGGGAATACATTGTTCCCTAATAACTTTTGAGAAATGAACTCAACTTTAAACTCTTGACTTAACTTGAAACTCAACACTCTTTACTTGACTTGAAACTTGAGACTCTTTACTTAACTTGAAACTTGAGTCTTACAACGAAGTTAAAACATTCAATAAAGACTCTTGAAAAGCTTTAAAGACTCACTTGGACTTGCTTCTTAACTTTGCTTAACTTGACTCTAACTTCACTTTGACTTGATACTAACTCGCCTTGAATGGAATTATGGATTCAAGGTATATGATCACACATTTATAGATGAGTTCTTGACATTTAAACGTACCTTGGAGTGTTGGAAACAACTAGGAAACATAGGTACAATACCAAGGAACATGCATGAGAAAGTATGAAAAGGAAAGGGAAACTTGGTGTCCTTGGCGCTCTGCAAGGCGCGGAGCGCCAGCCCTAAAACTTCAGAGGGGGCCTGCTAGCGCTCTGCTAGGCGCGCAGCCCCAAGGGGGAAAGTTCAGAGCCCCTTTTGGGGCGCGATGCCCTAGCCCTTTTCCCCGAAATTTTGACTTTTCTCCCTCTTTTCTCCAACTCTAAACCTTCTAAACTTCAATGGTTCCAACCCCAAACACATAGAATCATAAACCCCTCCACATACAATAGATTTCAACTCAAAAACACAGCCGGAAACATGCCCAAGACAACAAGGGACTTCAACAACACAAACAACAACATCAACAACACAACCAACAACTTCAGCAACACTACCAATCTTTTCTCAATAATAAAATGAGTGTGGCGGGTGGGGGAAAGAACCAACCCAACACTAGGGACTCACATACCTAGTAGTGATCACCCCCGATGATATCCACGACGATCTTTGACGAAACCTTGCTTCTTCTTCTCTTTCTCCTCTTCTTCTCCTCTTCACTCTCAAACCCTAACTCTCAATCTTTAAAATGGGACAAACTGATCTAAAAATCAGTCTAACACAACAATATAACCAAAGGAATAAGTTAGGGAAAAGACCAAAATGCCCTTAAAATTTCCGGACGAATTTTCCTGCCAACTGCCCAACTTCCACAGGGTATAACTCACTTATACGAACTCGGAATCGAGCAAACTCAGTGGCGTTGAAAATATCATTCCACGAACTTTGTAACCATAACTGGAACTACACCTAACTCATCTTGAGCTAGAAGTTATGACTGCTCAAAGTTGGTCAAAATTCACCCTTTTTCCATACTTGACCAAATTTTCCAGATTTCCAAACTCTTTCCAAAAATGAAAATTTCCAAAAAAAAATTTAAGCTTCTTTCTAGATATCAACTTGCAAGATGTCACAACAACAATCTCCTTAAAATATGGGTCAATCAACTCAAAATTCGATTTCAAAAAGAAGGTTTGTATCCAAAATTTAATACTTGAAAATGATGCTCAAGGCTTTGGGAACTCATTGGTGAAAACCATTTCTAAAAAAAGGGACCAAAATCAGTTTATAATCTTCATTTTAGTTTAGAACTTGAGTTCTTGAAAAATCTTATCATTTACCAGTCAAGATCTCATATTTTGATGTTGAAATCCATAAATAATCAAAGGGAAATGAAGTTTTCGGATCATAAAAACTTACCCAAATGATTTAGCACAAGAAATTCTTTCAAAGATCGCAACCAAGGATTTCTCAAGCTCAAAAATTAAAAAATGGGGCATAAACTCCAAAATTTGCAGGTCAAAACCTCCTCTGATGTCGTTTTTACGAACTAGGTTCAACTTAAACGAACCCTGCAAAAGCTGGAGGTCTAGCTTTCGTGAACCCGGGCTAAAAGGCCAGTCTCGCTTTTTCGAATCAGGTTCCATTTAAGTGACCATCGCTAAAGTGAACCCTGCCCACAAGGCCAGTCTAGCTAGCTTTTGTGAACCAGGTTCCGCTTAAGCGAGGAATGCAGCACCAGAAATAGCAGCCAACAAAAAAAATTGAAAAGACTCTTGAAATTCGTTTGGAACCCCATAAACACAAACCACATATGCAAATTCATTATACTCAATATTCTCGACTCAATTGAACAATCGAAACACGAATACGAGATCCCCTTGACCCGACATCCGTGAAAACCACAAGAAACTAACAAAACGCCTAAAAGGCTAAAACAAGATCAGGACCTCTCAAAATCAACCAAGACCTCACCTAGGCCTAAAACCATCCCCCAAATCTAATGGAACTCTCGGAATACTGATCCAAGCATCTGAACCCCGAATGTTGACCAAAGTCAACCTAAAGGCTCAAATCTAAATAATTTTCAACTTAGGACCTCAAATATTCAAAGTGACTCCGGATCTAAAACTGATAACTTTACTAGACCATATTCTACATTTCGGGAATGATGAAATTCCGTGCAGGCTCCAAAAGACTCTGAAAACCATTTTTAAGCAAATTTAGCCTTTCGAAACCAAAACTTACCAAATTCTCAATTTTTTACACAAAGTTTGGAAATCAACTTTCAAACTCAAACATAAGAGACTTGGGGTCGATATCGAGAGGGAAAAACAGTAATTTTACAAGAATTACCAAAAATGACCAACTGAGTCATTACATATGTATCATGAATATGACTATTAATATTTAGAGGTTATATAATGAAAATTCATAAGAGTAATGAAAAGAAAGACCATTAAGTTAACATTAAAGAAAATTTAAAAGTGACATGTTAGCAATCTCATGTCACGCCCCTAACTAGAAAGGGGAGAACATCAAGGATATACACAAGCACTTGCTAATTATATATACTAATCTCATGCCAAAGCTGTAGACTCATAAACAGCAGAACCTATATGAAGACACATACTAAAATATAGATAACAAAAGGGCCCGATGGGCTACTTTACAACGAAAACAAAACTAAGTCTAAGAAGCCTTTAAAGAGTATGTATCTGAGAATCTGATAACTAGTCGAGACAAGGCCCCGACATACCCATTCTGATATATGTACATTCATAGCAAAATATAGGCACTAAATATCTGATAGCTCCAAGTAGAGGTGGAGCTTACCAACTGCTAAATTGGAAGTCTCTGGTCTACTGAAAATGCTTGTTGTTCTGAGTACCTGAGCCTCTAGAGATAGAAATGAAGTGCCACAATAATTGGATGTCAGTACATATAAAACATGTTATGTAGAGTAGACTGAATAAAAAGTAGACATGTAGGGGTGCTAAAATGAGTCAAATATCAAAATAGGCAAATCTGAGCATATATATGCAGGAGACATAATCCAAAACTAGAATTTTGACCAACCTCAAGGGTCATTACCTAACAATTCATGGATTATTCATTTATATATATAAAATCCCTAAAATTTGCCTAAGTGATATCTTTACTTCATTAAATAGCTTCTTTTCTCTTTGTAATACTAACTGTCAGAGAATCACATGATGGCCTACTAACGGCGATTAGTGAACCCTGTATGGCATCTGTAGCCCATTGTCACGACGACACGTGAAATCTCATAGTCTGGGTAACGAGGTCTATCAAGGTACCCCCAGGGATCTTGTTTGGTCTGCCCGCAGGCCTATATCAGTCAGGTGAATCCAAGATGGGAAATTCCAACTGACTCTATCTGAATTTTGTGCACAGAGTAGCATCGCACGTAGTAGCCCTAAAAATACCCACCCCACGCTGCAAAGTAGTCTATAATCTCAACTGCATGTAAATACTTATAATAGTTAATTCATGAATCATATAGCTCGTGATACAATTTCTGATTACTTTCTTTAGCCTTAGAATCATATATCTTGTGACCTATACACTTACGAACAGTCTGTGGCCAATTGCTCCCCCTAAATTTTTGCACCATGTACACCCGCTGACTTCTAAGAATTTGTGTCATTTATCTGAAGAACATGCGACTTTAGGTCGTGCCTTAAGGGCAAAAGGGGTTTTAGCTTTACATACCTTACTTCGGGAATTACTATCTTACATCGTCCAACTTCGTTGCCGACAAATTTATCTATAACATAACATCGTAAAAGGATACTATAAGAAACTAATCAAGGATCAGAACAATGACAAAAACAGAATAGTAGTTCACGAGCGACAATCTCAACAATTAATATAGATGAATAGCGTATCACCATATCCTTCTCTTTTTCTACTTTCCAAGTAGGCTTATGACTTATTTACATGTTCAGTATTACTCCTCAATCCTTTAACCATAAAGAATCAGTCCCCTTAATCATCCACAATTAACATAACAAGTTAACTCAAGGTCTCTGAACCCCATCCCACATGTTCTTTGTTAACGACGTCAAATTCCTTTATAAGCTCATAGTTTAAGTTGGTAGAGAACTAAATCCATAAATTAAAATAATAGGAGCTCATATACCCAGCTACAACATATTCTTAGAAATTTAGGCATTTCATCAAACACTTGGTGAGTGACAATGTTCAAGAATTATAAGATATGTGTTCTCTATACATAGCCTTTCATTTTATCGTAACCAGCTTACTGCCCCAATACAATACTATTCATCCCTCATTTGGTCAAAACAACAGCCAACACAACCTCCTACAAACTCCCTCCTATTTATGGAGATAAAAGAGGAGTCATACCTATATATCCAAGAAAATCATCCCCTGCCCTTCCTATTCTTCAAGAACAATATTTTTTCCTTCAAGAAAACATTTAGCTAAGTACATATATAGGTCTATGGAGAGAAAGACACTTGATTCTTGAAGAAACCAACTTACCTTAAGCTTTGGAGGATTGGAGATGACAAAAACTTGAAGAACTAACTTGAAACCAGTCCTTACACGTTCTTGAGTATATGGGAAAGGATATCCCAAACTTCTAATATAAAAACAACAAGTTTGGCCGACTTACACTAAAGTGCCATATGTCCCGCCGTGATTGGGCAGTTCGCGCATCTGTCGTAGAATGAGCATAACTTTTTACTCCTATATTGTTTTAACGAGCGGTTTGTTTTGCTGCAAACTAGACTCAAATACCTTTAATTTTATAGGTGGTAGGTCCTCTAACTCCTTATATATTATGAGATATGCTCGTTCAAAGTCAGCTGAGAAATGAGATCATTTGTAGGATTCCTCCACAATGAACCTTTAAACTTGAACCTTTTCTTTAATGATCTCTTTGGCCTAAAACTTTTGTTTAACCATTAAAATGACTAAATATAAGGGTCACATGGTATGCTTAGCCATTTTCAATGATATACTTCCCCCGATATCACACCTATGCATTGGTGTTTACGAGTCGCAAATGCATTTTAAGTTACAAGGTATTACATTATCCTCCATTTGGATAATTCATCCTCGAATGAAGGTAGCTCCTTAAGATTATCCAAACTCTCTTAGTTTAAAAAAAATGGCAGAGTTTCTTTTTTAAACAGGCCTATCTGAAACCTTCCAGCTAACCAAAATACACAAATTGCTTCACAGAGCATCACCACTCAATATATGCGACGGATATTCACTAGGCTCTGGTTGGCATTATATGAATGGAAACTACACTAACCAATATAACATACCTTATATTGTGGATGTTTCAACTTTGAGGACCTTGTGGTGTATATATCAAGTACCTGAACATATAACATATAATAAAGCAGTACTACAAAGTACGGGCAAAACCGATACTCAAATGAAAGGAGGTATGACTTTAAGAACCTTTGTATGGCTATGGAAATAAGTGGGGATACTTGGCCCTCATGTCAGCCTCTGTTTCCCAAGTGGCTTCTTCTATATTCATACTTCTCCAAAGTACCTTGATTGATGCTACGTCTTTGTTCCTCAACTTCCTGACCTGTCAGTTTAATATTGCCACTGGGACTTCCTCGTAGGATAAGTGTTCTGAGACTTCCATACCTTCTATGGGAATAACCTGTGTAGGATCTCCCAGGCATTTGCGTAACATCGACACATGGAAGACCAAGTGTATTGCAGCAAACTCTCGAGGCAAATCCACCTCATAGGCTACCTAGTCAATTCTACATGTAACTTTATATGGCCCAGTATACCTGGGGCTCAACTTACCTTCCCTCCTAAATATCATAACGCCCTTCATAGGGGATACCTTCAAGAATACCCAGTCATCCACCTGGAACTCTATGTCTCTACGGCATACGTCCGCATATGATTTTTGTCGGCTTTGAGCCGTCTTTACTCGCTCTTTTATCAACTTTACTTTTCAACGGCTTGGTGAACAAGGCCTGGTCCTAATATTTGAGTTTCACCTACTTCAAACCAACCAATAGACGATCTACACCGACGCCCATAAAGGGCTTCAAATGGAGCCATGCCAATGCTTGAATGATAGTTGTTATTGTAGGCAAATTCTATCAAGGGCATATGATCATCCCATTTGCCTTTAAAGTCAAAAACACATGCTCTCAACATATATTCAAGTGTTTGAAAAGTGCGTTCGGCTTGACCATCTGTCTGTGGGTGAAATGCAGTGCTAAGGTTCACATGTGTGCCCAAACTCTTCTGGAATGATCTCCAGAAATATGTCGTAAATTGGGCACCCCTATCTAAAATAATAGGTAGCGGAGTCCTATGCAAGCGAAAAATTTCCCTTACATATATCTTGGCATACTCTTCGGCTGTGTTGTTGGATTTAACTGGCAAGAAGTGGGATGATTTCGTCAACTAATCAATGATCACCCAAATGGAATAATGTCTCTTAAAAGAGAGAGGCAAACCTGTAATGAAATCCATATTAATAGCCTCTCATTTCCATATTGTAATGTCCACAGTCTGAGATAGGCTACCAGGCCTCTGATGTTCTACTTTAACTTGTTGGAAATTGGAGCATTGTGCCACGTATTCCACAATATTCCTTTTCATGTCATTCCACCAATAGACCTCTTTAAGGTCATGATACATATCTGTGGAGCCTGGATGAATTGAGTATCTAGAACAATGTGCTTCATCCATGATTTTCTGCCTTAACCCTTCTATATTTGGAATACATAGTCTGCCTTGGCATCTCAAGGTGCCATCTCCTACTAACTCGAATGCAGTAATTCGGTGTTCACGAACCCCTTCTCGATACTGTAGAAATATTGGATCGTCATACTATTTTTCTTTCACTAATGACACTAATGATGATTCAGCCGTATTCTGTACGACTACGCCTCCCTCTCCGGCTTCTAGAAGTCGGACACCTAGGCTGGCTAATTTGTGAACATCTCGTACTACTTCCTGTTGTAAATGTGGTAAATGTACTAGACTGCCCATAGATAGTCGACTAAGAGCATCTGCTACCACGTTAGTTTTACCTGGTAGTAGAGAATGTTCACATCATAGTCCTTCAACAACTCTAGCCACCTTCTCTGCCTGATATTCAAGTCTTTTTGCTTGAAGAGATATTGGAGACTCTTATGATCTGTAAATATATCAACATGTACCCCATACAAATAGTGCCGCCAAATCTTAAGCGCAAATATCACTGCAGCGAGCTCCAAATCATGAGTGGGGTAGTTTAGTTCGTGTTTCTTTGATTGTCGAGAAGCGTATGTTATCACCTTCCCATGCTACATTAAAACGCACCCTAGGCCAATGCCTGAAGCATCATAATAAACTACATACCCTTTGTACCCTCTGGTATGGCCAATATTGGCGCCTTAGTCAATCTATCTTTAAGCTCTTGGAAGCTTTTCTCACACACGTCGGACCATTGGAACTTCACTGCCTTCTGCGTCAACTTTGTCAATGGTGCATAAATAGAGGAGAAGCCCTCTACAAACCTTCGGTAATATCCAGCCAGTCCCAAGAAACTACGCACCTCCGTCGGAGTAGTAGGCCAAGGCCAACTCTTCACAGCCTCAATCTTTTGGAAGTCTACTCAAATGCCTTCACTAGAGACCACTTGGCCAAGAAAAGCCACTGAGTTCATCTAGAATTCACATTTACAAAACTTGGCATATAGTTGGTGCTCTCTGAGTGTTTTTAGGATAGCTCTCAGATGATTGGCATGTTCTCTAGCATCACGTGAATATATCAAGATGTCATCTATAAATACAATTACATGCATATCAAGAAAGGGCTTGAAAACCCTATTCATCATATCCATAAAGGTTGTTGGAGCATTTGTTAGTCCAAATGACATGACGAGGAACTCAAAGTGTCCATATCTCATTCGAAAGGTTGTTTTGGGAATATCTACTTCTCGAATCTTCAATTGATGATATCCGGATCTCAAGTCAATCTTTGAAAAGCACCTAGCTCCTTACAATTGATCAAATAAATCATCTATCCTTGGAAGAGGGTATTTTTTCTTTCTATCCTTGGAAGAGGGTATTTTTTCTTTATCGTCACTTTATTAAGCTACATGTAATCTATACACATCTGCATTGTGCCATCCTTCTTGCGTACAAATAGTACTGGAGCACCCCAGGGCGATATGATGGGGCGAATGAAACCTTTGTCAAGCAAATCTTGCAGTTGCACCTTTAGCTCTTTTAATTCTGTTGGCGCCATTCTATAAGGCAGAATGGATATAGGCTGGGTACCGGGATCTACATCAATACCAAACTCAATCTCTCTAATTGGAGGTAGTCAAGGAAGTTCATCAAGAAACACATCTGGATATTCATTTACAACGGGCACAAATTGAAGAGTTGCCACCTGTTTCTCAGCTTCAAGGTCTCTTACATGGACAAGGTGATATAAAACCATTTATCTATAAACTTTTGTGCCTTAAGATAGGAAATAAATCTTCCTTTAGGCATCATAGCATTACCTTTCCACTCTAGGACTGGCTCGCTCGGGAAATGGAATCGAACAACTTTAGCTCGACAATCAACCGTAGCATAACAAGACGACAACCAATCCATGCCCATAATTATATCAAAATCAACCATTTCTAGTCTATCAAATTTTCCAATGTGTCACGGCCACATATTTTTACTAGGTACCCGTAATAGACCATTCTAGCTATAATAGACTCTCCTACCGGAGTCGATACTGCAAATGGCTCATGTAATAACTCTGGCTCTACTCCAAATTTCTTGGCAACAAATAGAGTAACATATGATAAGGTAGCCCCTGTTTCTATCAATGCATATACATCGTAAGAGAAAAATAGATAAGGTACATGTAACCACATCTGGGGATGCCTCTGAATCCTGACGACCTGCTAGTGCATACATCCGATTTAGGCCAGCTCCAGAACCAAATCCTCTACCCCTGCCTGTACCTCTCCTTGCTGGTGATTGAGGACCACGAGATGAAGAATGTGTTGATGATGAGGATGCTCCTGTAGATCCAATATATTGTGGCTTATCACCTCTACCATCAACTACAAGCTTGGGACAGTCACGTATCTTATGACCCTCTACTCCACACCCATAACAAGCGGTAGAGCCATATCGACATTCTCCCAAGTGAGATCGGACATGGTTCCTGCAAATAGGTCGAGGTGGTAGTCCTCGACTAGCACCTCTCTGATAGTGGGGATTAGGTGCCCTTGAAGTCTGACTCTGCTCCTGCCTGGGTTTCGATGACTGAGTTGGGGTACTAGCAGTAGAGAGGTCTACTGATTGAGACTGTCTGGGTGGACCTCTACTGGAGTAAGCTTTAGCACCTCCCTGAAATATTCCAGCACTCGTAGCTCTCTTATTTTGTTCCCTTTCTCTCTCAGCCCTACGATTTTATATACGGTCTTCCGTCTGCTGAGCGTGTACCATAAGTCTTACAATATCCATATCCCGATTTAATGCAGCAACGGTGCAAGAACAAATCAAATGATCCTCAAGTCCACCAATGAAGCGATGCATCCTTGCATTTTGGGTGCTAACCATCTCGAGAGCAAATCTAGCCAAATGAGTAAATCGCATGTTATACTCTTTGACGCTGAGGTTATTCTGTCGAAAGTTTAAAAATTCATCAACCCTCACTTCCCTAAGCTATAGTGATAAAAAGTGCTCAATAAAGGCCCTAGAGAAATCCTTCCAGACTACTGGACAGAGCATTTTGTCCCCTAGAGTCCACCAACATCTCGTACCAAGCAATGGCGACATCTTTCAGCTAATAGGAGGCCAATTCAACTGCCTCAGTCTCAGAGATGTGCATGACTCTAAGAATTCTGTTGATCTCATCTATAAACCGTTGTGGGTCCTCTGTTACCCTAGATCCTGTGAACACTAGGGGATTCATATGGAGGAAATCACGTACTCTGGATCCAGCTGCCTCTTCCTGAACAGTACTAGGTCCAGCTGCATTTTTTCCTTGGACCTGAGCAGCTACCAACTGAGTGAGAAACTGTATTGCCCCTCTAAGATCTTACTCTGAGGCACCTGGTAGCGTTACTAACGGTACATGAACTACCGTTGGTACTACTGGAGGTGTAGGAACTCCTATAGCTCCTTTTGTACTGGGAATTTGAGGACCTGGAAGCATAGGACAGGGCAAGCTCTGTTGACCGCTGGTCAGATCACCTACTAGTTGGGATTGCTCTAAAATGGCTGCCACCTGAGTAGTACTAGCAGTGGACCTCGGGCCTTCCTCATCCTTGTTCTTACTAGACATGATCTGTATCACAAATGAAAAAAAGTTTGAGTCAGAATTAACTTTCTATGACTTAGCTCTATCGCACAATCTAGATTATGATAGAAGGTGCCCATGTAGTCTCTAAATTATAAATATGGCGCGCAACACATTTATAAGAAAGGTCCTACTAGGCACGGCTTCATAGACTCCCTGGGACACTTGAACCTTGTGCTCTGATACCAAGTTTGTCACGCCCCTAACTAGAAAGGGGCAGACATCAAGGATATACACAAGCACCAGCTAATTATATGTACTAATATCATGCCTAACATGTAGACTCATAAGCACCGAAACCTACATGAAGACACATAATAAAATATAGATAACAAAAGGGCTTGTTAGGCTACTTTACAACGGAAACAAAACTAAGCCTAAGAAGCCTCTAAAGAGTATGTATCTGAGAATCTAATAACTAGTTGGGACAAGGCCCCGACATACCCATTCCGATATATGTACATTCATAGAAAAATATAGGTTCTATATATCTGATAGCTCCAGGTAGAGGTAGAGCTTACCAACTCCTAAACTGGAAGCATCTGGTCTACTAAAAATGCTTGTTGTCCTGAGTACCTGAGCTTGTAGAGATAGAAATGAAGCGCCACAATAATTGGACGTCAGTACATATAAAACATGTTATGTAGAGTAGACTGAATAAAAAGTACACATGTAAGGGTGCTAAAATGAGTCAAATATCAAGATAGGCAAATCTAAGCATATATATGCATGAGACATAATCTAAAACTAGAATTGTGACCAACCTCAAGGGTCTTTACCTAACTTTTCATGGCTTATTCATTTATATATATAGAATCCCTAAAATTTTCCGTGATATCTTTACTAAATTATATAGCTTCTTTGCTCTTCGTATTACTAACTATCAGGGAATCACATGATGGCCTACTGACGGCGATTAGTGAACCATGTATGGCATCTGTAGCACACTGTCACGACGACACGTGAAATCTCATAGTCTGGGTAACGAGGTTTATCAAGGTACCCCCATGGATCCTGTCTGGTATGCCCGCAGGCTTGTATAAGTCAAGTGACACGATGGGAAATTCCAACTGACTCTATCTGAATTATGTGCACAAAGTAGCGTCGCACGTAGTAGCCCTAAAAATAATCTCAACTGCATGTAAATACTTATAATAGTTAATTCATAAATCATATAGCTCATGATACAATTTTTTATTACTTTCTTTAGCCTTAGAATCATATATCTTGTGACATATACACTTACGAACAGTCTGTGGCCAATTGCTCCCTATAAATTTATGTGCCATGTACACTCGCTAGCTTCTAAGAATTTGTGACATTTATCGGAAGACCATGCGACTTTAGGTCGTGCCTTAAGGGCAAAAGAGGTTTTAGCTTTACATACCTTACTTCGGGACTTACTATATTACGTCGTCCAACTTCTTTACTGACAACTGTATCTATAACATAACACCATAAAAGGATACTATAAGAAACTAATCAAGGATCACATTAATGCTGAAAACAGAATAATAGTTCACGAGCGACGATCTCAACAATTAATATAGATGAATGGTGTATCGCCATATCCTTCTATTTCTCTATTTTCCAAGTATGCTTATGACTTATTTACGTGTTCGGTATTATTCCTCAATCCTTTAACCATAAAGAAGCAGCCCCCTTAATCATCCACAATTAACAAAACAAGTTAACTCAAGGCCTCTGAACCCCATCCCACGTGTTCTTTGTTAACGACGTCAAATTCATTTATAAGCTCATAGTTTAAATTGGTAGAGAACTAAATCCATAAATTAAAATAATAGGAGCTAATATACCCAGCTACAACATATTCTTAGAAATTTAAGAAATTTCATCAAACACTTGGTGAGCGACAATGTTTCAAGAATTATAAGAGTCGCGTTCTCTATACATAGCCTTCCGTTTTATCGTAACAAGCTTACTTTCCCAATACAATACCATTCATCCCTCATTTGGTCAAAACAAAAGCCTACACAACCTCCTACAAACTCCCTCCTCACCAAAACATCAACTACCATAGGTAAAACATCGACTCACGGCTTCCTATCACCGTCCAGTGAGTCTTACCCGCAAATTATACTTAAAGCATCCTTGGAATACTATTTACGGAGGTAAAAGAGGATTCATACCTATATATCCAAGAAAATCATCCTCTGCCCTTTCTATTCTTCAAGAACAATAATTTTTCCTTCAAGAAAACATTTAGCTAAGTATATTTATAGGTCTATGGAGAGAGACACTTGATTCTTGAAGAAACCAACTTACCTTAAGCTTTGGAGGATTGGAGATGAGAAAAACTTGATGAAATAAATTTAAACCAGTCCTTACACGTTCTTGAGTATATGGGAAAGGATATCCCAAACTTCTAATATAAAAACAACAAGTTTGGCTGACTTACTCTAAAGTGTCATGTGTCCCGCAATGATTGGGCAGTGCGCGTGTCTATCGTAGAATGAGCATAACTTTTTACTCTGATTTTGTTTTAATGAGCGGTCTATTTTTATTCAAACTAGACTCAAATACCTTTAATTTTATAGGTGGTAGGTCCTATAACTCCTTATATATTAGGAGATATGCTCGTTCAAAGTCAGCTGAGAAATGAGATCATTTGTAGCATTTCTCCACAATGAACCTTTAAACTTGAACCTTTTCTTTAATGATCTCTTTGGCCTAAAACTTTTGTTTAACCATTCAAATGACTAAATATAAGGGTCACATGGTATGCTTAACCATTTTCAATGATATACTTCCCCCGATATCACACCTATGCATTGGTGTTTACGAGTCGCAAATGCATTTTAAGTTACGGGGTATTACATTTCACACCAAGCTTTTGATATAAATTTTGCATTACTTGAATTTCTTGTCAAGTTCTTACAATAAAATTCAAGTAATAAAAAGTACGACTTAGATGTAAATAAAATTCGATCCGTTTATCGAATGTCATGGAAAAGATGAACTTTTTCCATTCAATAAAAAAAGCATATGCACTAATAATCAAATCTCATATAAGTAAAAAATAGCAATAAATAAGATATAAAATACTATTTTATACAATTGTAAAAAAAGATTGAGATTGTTGGCCAAAAAGATGAGATGGCTTCACCTAGTTAATCCTAGCTCTACTATACAGATAAATTTGATCGTTTCTTTTGTAACATAATTTTCTAATGCCTCTGTTTATAGGACATAATATGGAATACCAAAAGATATCATGAACATGACTATTAGGGAAAAGGCATAAATTGCCCCTAAACTTGTCACGAAAAGTCAGTTACACGCTTAAACTATTGTGATGACCTATTACACACATTTACTATTTAAAAATGAATTTAATACCACCCTGAGGCGTGTAACACCACTCTCACAGCATGTAGTGCATTAAACTCGCTGCCACATCAGCGCCACATCAAATTTTATAATTTCTTATATTCTTTTTGTTTTCTTTTCTTTATTAATTAACTTTGTTTTTGTTAACTCCATTTTACACTAATTAATCTCTAATTAATTATGAAAATTCTCTAATAGTTATATCTTTTTTATCACTAAATCCCACCAACTTTATCTCTAATCTCATCGGAGAAATCATTCATTTGAATTTATACAAGAATTTTCTTTGTCTTCTCCGGCGAAGAACAACCAACCCATCACCACCATAAGTCCACCTCCACAACGCCATTTTTTCTTCTTTTTCGACGAACCATCAGCCACCAAACAACCACCACAAAACAGCCACTCAAAATCCAAATCAATCACCAACAAACACCAAACTAGACCCCCTTACCTTATCTCTTTCGATTTTATTCTTTTGATTTGTTTTACAGGTGTGTCGGCAAGCTCAAAGCTTCAGCCATGGCTCCGATGAAGTTCCAAAGAGCTCCACACTTTCAGATATGAATAACCAACAAATAATCTGAACAACCAACAAATAATCACAACCAACAACACCACTACTACACTCACGTCATTGTGAATCTTGGAGGTTGTGATGAAAATTAAAGAACGAAGAAGAAGAGGGTAATGGGTGGGGATGGAAGATTTTGATTTTTTAATTATTTTTTTAAAGGGTAATGAGAGGGGAAGGAAGATTTCGATTTTTTTAATTCTTTTTTTAACTTTAATTTTTTCTGACGGGACAGTTTTTTATTTCTTTTTTATTTTTTTACCACGTCAGGTTTAGGGAGTAAATAAATTCACTTTTAAGTAGTAAAGGTGTGTAATAGATCGCCAGGATAGTTTAAGAGTGTAACTGACTTTTTAGGACAAATGGAAATAAAGGTAATTAAGTTTTAATATTAAAGAATTTGAATAACTGAAGTAGTAATTGACAAATTCATTTTTGTACAATAATTTAAAAAATAGAAAAAAAATATCAAAAAGATGAAAGAAATAGAAAAGACTAATAGGATCATTGGTTAAAAGAGGTGCCACATCACATGTATTCCATATTTTGTTCAATTTTTTTTAAATCACACACAAAATATAATCAATAGCATGTAGCTACAAACCCCTTTAGGTAAGTGTAAAAAAGTGTAAAAGATTAGGCTAAATAAATAAAGTAATAACCAAAAAAATCATCCAAAAAATAAATTGAAACTTAAATAAATCAAAATCCCAAAATACTAAATATACAAACAAATTTCGAAGCTATACAACATAACAAATAATTTAACTAACAATGTGATAAGGAAAACAATGAAAAATATGCATTTTTATAAAAATCAAATTGAATTCTATGAGAAGCTATGAACTTTGCTCAATCAAATCTTTATTTTTTTTCCCTTAAATTTGGCCATAATCTAAGCTGGCAATCTTATATCAAGAATGTAACTCACCACATCAAAGAGTAGATGTAATCAAATTTCATTTGAAATTTAAAAAATATGAATGATAGAAAGAAGAAATGATATGTCACCAAACGTGAGAAACCTTCTGATTAAGGTTGGAAGTGCATCATATAAGAAGTTGATACTACTCCTATCACATATAAGTAAAATAATTGATTCTTTAAGGAAGAGGAGCCAAAAGGTCCACAATTATTAGGGATAAATGCAACTTTTGGTCTTTCCTCTTCATGTTTGTGTCATTAAAATGACTTGAAAAGGGTTGGTCTTAAATTGTGAATATAAAAAAATAAATAAAAGAATTGAGGATAAATTATTAGTTTACTGGTGAGAAAATATACAAATAATCGTTTTTACTATATTTGTAATTAAATATTGAATATGTGGTTATTACTAATTAATGTTAATATTATCGTTATTGTGCAATTTTTTCACCTATGACTATATATACTTTCTTTTGTATGTGAAACTTATTTTATATTTTATTTATGATTATGCTCACTGTTTTGGTTATTACATAATCTTTTAATTTATTTTGTTTGTGTGTGAAATATTTTGGGTTCACATGAAAATTGAAAAATGGGTGGTGGTAGTGAGCAGTTTTATTTTAGTGTAAATGGAATTATTATTTTCTTAGTGTGCAATTGATTCTATGATTTAAATATAACGGCAATTCACTACCTTAATAATTATGCACCAAACATAATATAATATAATGTTATATGTAACTCTCCGTTTTGACAAGTTTAAGATATTAGTACATACTTTGTTGAGAATATTTTTATTGTGTTTTTTTTTGTTCTATATTTTATTATGCATGTTAATCATAAAGTGGCAATTTGTTCTATATTTTATTGTGCATGTTAATCACAAAGTGACAATATTTTTTTAAGGCTCAATGGTGAGTCCTATTATATTTGACTTATTATGTCATTGATTGATGAGGGTAAGGCGAAGAATTCAAGTTCTATCACACCAAGAGGCTAATACATCAGGTGAGAGTCCTGATGCATCATGATAATAAAATGTTGGGTTGGGTTCCAACAAATAATGACCTAAAAGACCTTCTTATGGATAAGACGTTGGTTCAAGTCCCAACATAATATAATGATGATGTAATGATGACTGAGCAAATTAATATGCTCTTGATGAAAGTCATGAAATCCGTTCAAATTTGCTCCATTCTCTTATGTGAATGTGGTAGCAATGCATAATATGTCTGAAAAATGACAAGTGGTTGACTGTATGAATATGGGTGTGGTAAAATGTTAATGGTCATCATTGTGGTAATTAAAAGGAAGAACATTATGGGTTCTTAAGATGTTCCTTCAAATGTGAAGGTAATTTTGTCCATTAAAGTGGTATAAAAGGTTATAGGACACATTGTTTCTTAAGATGGTCCTTCAAATGTGAAAGTAATTGTAAAGGTAATTTTTATCCATCAAAGTGGTATGAGAAGTTATTGGGCACATTGTTGTTGGTGCAACACAATTTGAAAAGTTTTGTAAATCCTCCATCAAAATAAAGGAATACAAAGTGGTAGTACATTTGGTACATTTGACCTCTTAAAGTGATGTTGAGATGAGTCACATAAATTTGATAAATGTGAAAGCATGACAATGAGTTTCTAATAAAAACTTATGGAGCATGTTCAAATGGTTATGCTCAATTTCTTAAAGAAAATGTGACTTGTGTTCTTATGAATAAGAACATGTTCATGTATTGTTGGATAAATGTCACATCTCATCTCTACGGGAGATTTGAGAGATTGAAAAGAAATATTTTGACATAAATGGTCATTTAGTCATATACTTTAAGTACTATACAAATATTGTGGTATGTTGAATTATAGAAGGACAAAAGAAAGAAATAATTCTTTCTTATAAAAGTTGTGGCCATGACCAAAATAAATATTGTTGTGTGGCAACACAAATTTGTCATTGGTTGTCAAAAAATATGTCTTGCATGTGATAATTTTAACCATGACAACAATAATAATTTTCTCCTTGAAGGAGATGGTCATTGGTTGTGTGAAATTTGTGGCAATACACAAAATTAATTGAAAGTTTCAGAAGGACTAATTTGTTACTATCCAGAAAATAAAATAGTTCATAATATTGAGGTTATAGTAAGTCTCAAAAGAAACTTTTTAAGTTTCGGAGGAATTGAAAAGAAAAATTATTATATTGAGACTGTAAATTACTGAAAGATTAAATATCTTCAGATTAGTACAATCAAAGCGGATTATGAATATTTACATAAAAGGTTACCCGCCTTTCTCTTGTTTGTTGTATAAAGATATGGGCATGATGAAGGAATAACATGCAAGAGTAAACTATAAAAGTTTACTAGAATAAATATCAGTTGGCATAACCAGTTGACCATTCTTGTTCAGATGTGATGCAAAAGAAATTGAGAATTCACGTGACTATATGTTGAAGAAATAAAATATTCTTCAAGAATTCTCGTGTGTTGCTTGTTCTCGTGATAAAATGATCATTGTACCAGCTAAGGTTGGGATTGTATCCCCTGAAATTATTTGAAACATATAAAAAGGTGAATATGGGCCCGTTCACCTGTCATGTGGACCGCTTACTATTATGATTTAATAAATGTATCTATGGTATGGTCACATATGCATTTGTATCAACTTACAAATTGGTTTTTGTATGGTTGTTTGCTCAAATTGTTAAATTAAGAGCACAGTTCCAAACTATAATATTATTTTGATAATACTGGTTGGTTTAGCAGAAATTGTTTGCCTCCAATTATAGCTAGACCATTGATTATGAGAACAAATATCTCAAATAAAATTTGGTATGAGATGAGTTTATTTAACATGTATGCATCAAGTCAACAAGGTTTTCCCATCACAATTGGTTCAGGGTCAGAAACCAAATAATTTCCATCTAAAAATTGATGTGTGCACATATGATTTTATTGCTCCACCATGCACAAAGATGGATCCCCAAATGAGCTTGGGGGTAAATGTTAGATTTCGTAACATTAGGGGGAGATGTGTTTAGCAGCTGAAAATTATGTGTGAGGTGAATTATCTAGATCCTCGTTTAAAATAAATGTGAACTTGAAGTTCAAGAGATAATTCATTTGCAAAATGTTGCAAATAATTTGCCAGATGTATTTGCTGATCCAATATTTTAATTAAGTTGCAAATGCTTCAATAAATAGTCTTGAAGGACAGAGTCTATGGTACGCAGAAGCGTGATAGACCAATTGATTCCAACGTAAAACTCCTTGAGGAATGAGAGGAGCAAATTATCAAAATGGTCATGATAATGAGGTAAGTTCTTTGAAAGAGCACTATGACATAACACGTCATAAAACCTTGGCAAAGGTTCAGGTACCTGAAAATGATGAAAAATGAAGAGATCTCGATAAGTTATGTCGTATTGGAATCGATATCAAAATGACCATCGACGGTATCTTTGATATGAAGTAGCACTCAATGTTATAATTTTTTATGAGGATCTTAAATTCGAATATGTCATATAGCGTGGACAGATAAATGATTGGCACTATTCAAGTATATTTTGTTTCACTTAGAAAAGTGATGTTTTTGATCGTATAGTTCATGGATTAAAATATAATGTCAGTGTGGTACAAATGAGTCATTGTGTGAAAGTATAACTGTAAGATATAAAGTGCAGTTTGTGCCTCGGGGCATAAAGGGTTTTCGCAAAAATCCTGACATTATTAAATGGAGATATATTCTCCAGTGGTGGATGCAATGAGACATGTTTCAGTCTGGCAATAGATGAAATACTTGAATATGCATAATGAATGATTATTATGTCTAACTAGACGATTAAGGTTATGTGAAAATCCTTGAAGGATTTAAAAGGTATTAAAGCAATTCCATTGAGTACCCAATGGTTTTGAAACTGCTTAACACATAGAAAGAATCGTTTTGATCTCATGAAAATGATTTAAAATGTCATGTATTAATGCAATTGGTGCACTTACAGATTGTTGATTATGCAAATGCTAGAAGATTATTTGATATACATAACGAGTCATATTATCATTCAAGTTATGACAAGAAACTAACAAAGCAAGTGACTCAACACATAGAAGATGTGTGATTTTCTTTGCGAAGAAAAAATGAGCTTCAAAAAAATTGAAATGATCAATCTCCGACTCAGAAATAATTTGATTATGTAGATGCAGAGTATTTATTTGATCCGCATAAAGTTCGATCACAAATGGACTATTTATTTATATATGGAGGCACAACAAAATCTTGGCATTCAAAGTATCAAATCATGCAGAAATAATATTGATCTATAAAGAAAGTCGGGAGTGTGTTTGGTTGGAATCATGATCTATAATATTCAGAAAATATGTGATTTTCTTTTGAAAATGATATTCCAACCAGCATATACGAAAATGATATATAGTCAATTGAAGGGAGAATACAATCAAATGAGATTAAACAAAGTATATTTCACCAAAAGTCTTTTTCACACATGATCTTAAACAAAATGGTGAGATAGACGTTAAAGATCCATTCAAGTGATAATCTTGTAAACTTATTCACTAAAGATTGTCAACGTCAATATTTGAGAAGTTGTGATACAAGATTGGAATGCTTTACTTTTGAGATATCAAGTAAAGTTTTTATCGGGGGGAGAAAAATACGCGTTGTACTCTTTTCCTTAACCATGGTTTTATCCCAATTGAGTTTTTCTAGTAAAGTTTTTAACGAGGCAACATTCAAAGCGTATTAAAAGATATGTGTACTGTTTTTCCTTTACTAGGATTTTTTTCCACGGGGTTTCCTAGTAAGGTTTTAACGAGGCATATTATATATGGACATCCAAGGCGGAGTGTTATCAAATAATATATTGTGGATGTCCATTACAGCAAGAAGTTACTCCATTACTTCCCTCCATTATGAAGATAAACATAACCTCCACCTTTATAACCATTATTCTTGTAACCTTTCACTTCCATAACCTCCCCCATTATATTCATATTAATGTCATGTTTATGACTAACCTTTTGTATGTCTCTATGTTACACTATAAATAGAGGCATAAGGGTTCATATTGTAGAGACTTGAAGATTTGGTTAACACTTAAAGAGTTGGAATAATAAGAAAAGCTCTTGTCTCTTGTCTCCTTATTTCTATTGCTTGCATCTTCTATTTCTCTTGTCTTATTTTGCTTTAGTTTTACAACATAGTTAGTTATTTTATAATATTTTGATTTATAACAGGGGCCAAATCATAATTTAACTTTCAAGATAGGAGCTTCTGACTTTTAGTATAATATGATATCAGGGGCCAATCGTAATATAGGAGCTTCTGATTTTTAGTATAATATGATATGATAGATTTGTTGTGGTACCTCTTACTAAATAGAAGTATATAAACTTAAACCAATGTGTCAAATCTAAAGAGGGTATCAATTTAGCTACTACTATTTGGT
>JAJOOH010032710.1:0-29547 GCA_029582605.1 Solanum gracilifrons
TTCGTCTTAAATAAAGTGATCAATTGATTATTTTGATATGAAACGCTTCATTAACCCATAATTAGTGATAAATAAACTTATTTAATTATAATTACCTTTCAATTAATAAGTTCAATTACATTTTCGATGCATTATATAGTAATTACATGATCAAAATGGTCATTGTTGCGCCCAAATCGCACACGCAAGTGTACGTGGTCGTTCAATTATTAAAGTGGCTCTTATAAAGAGCCGGGTATCGTATCCACAGAGACTTACGATTAGAATAACTTGATTGTTCCAATATTTTCAGCTAAGCACAAGTGTTATCAAGATTGCAAGAGTGATTTATTTTATAATCTAAAATTTAAGCAGAATTAAACAAGCGCGATTCAATTTCAAGGGTTTCAAACAATGATTAGGTAAAGTCCAGGGCTGCAGCTCTTATCAGGATTCATGCAATTATATTGTTTAAAATGGATGTTAATCAATTATCGAATCAATGATCACAGGGTTAAATGTATGATTATGGTCTCCCGACCTCTAATCGCCTACGATAAATGACAACCTAACTACATCGTTGAGCGGGGATAGGTTGAACCAAGTACCGAGAATTACGATTTCTTCCTGTATAGTGACCAAGCATGGTTCCTAGGTATATCCCTATCCTAGATACAAATTAACCCTAATTATTAAGAGAAAATCATGCTCCTTATGCCCCACGTTCTATCCTCTTATTCCTCTTCCGAGTTCAATTCAGACAATGTGTTTATTTCAATGGCGATCAGGCACGAAATACAAAAAACAAGAACATAAGAAAGATTCATATGATAATCAATATTAACCCAATGAAAACTCAATAGATTACAATCATCCTGTAGCCACAACCCTAGAACTAGGGTATTTAGCTACTCATAACAATAGTTTTGATCAAGCAATGTTTAATTATCATAAAGAGATCAAAAGTAAAAGAATTTAGGAAAGAACCCTAAAAATGATGAAATAGCTCTCCAAGTCGTCGTTCTTCAAAACCCAGAAAAAGAATGTTTTAATAAAATAAAATATCAACCTATTTGTACTAAAGTCGAAACGGCCAAATCTGGCACACATGCGGAGGGGTCTTTATACTTCCACTCGAACACTTTTGCTCTTCTCCGCGACGCGGCTGCTACACGGACCACTCTGGTTCAAATGTTGAATCTCGCACAAAATTAACATTTCCTCTCCGCAACGCGGAGAGGACACGGAGAGTTCTGTCCCAATTCTAATGTGCACCCAGGAATGACATTCCTTTCCGCGACTCGGAGAGGATACATATGTAACTTGTTCTTTTTCTTATTCTTATTTCTTGCTTCTTTTCACTTGTGTCCCCTTGTGATTTCCGATGCCCATTTCAGTGCTCGTTTCTCCATATAAGCTTACCTACACAACTAATCTTGTTGGTTAGCTCATATACAACCAAAAGACTCGATAAGACTCTAAACAAACACAAATTGATTTCAAACTTGGCTTAAATACGGGCATTATTAGATTTCTAGGCATATAAATACGCCTAAGATCACTACCCCATACTTAGAGCGCTTTGTTCGTCCTCGAACAACTTACTAACTACTCCTAGACTTGTACTCCCTACTACGGTATTTGTGCATCCACCACTTTCTTCCAAGGATCTGTAATCAGTTCACACAAGCATGATTTCATTCAAAATGGGCATGACTCATGTAGTTGACTTGACAACTTTTTGCAACCAACACATTAAACAACATGTGCACCATTACATATCACTTATCTTTCATAAACAAGTGCCCCTTACTCCAAAGAATAATCCGCACACTCAACTAAGCAAATTAAATATGGTTTAAGGACTTTGCAAACATAGTACGCTCTCACTCAACAAAGACATCATACATGCATGCATTGAGAACCATAAGCTTGCCCATTATGTGCATCTCCACCAATAAAGTGTGTTATGCTCAAAATCAAACATGACTTGTTTGGGTTGTAATGTAGGCTTGCGGTAAGGGAGGATTCATTTAGATAAAATTAGTGACTTAGCCTCCCTAATGCACCATATTCAATTTCCTTATTACATTCACAACTTTTTCTTTTCTTTAGCCTCCCTCTTTCTACATAGTTTTCCACTAGTACTACCAGCCTCGCCTTTATTTTTCACTCACCCCTTTATTTCTATAGATTATTTTTGACACTCAACAATAGCCACCCTTGACTTAGAGATTTCTCTTGAGCTAAGGTGCACATTGTCCTTGTAAGGACCAAGGCCATTATTAAGGTATTCTCCAAGTTAGCCACTTTTAACTTAGGCTTTTAACCTTAGTCAAAGTGCACAATGTCCTAAGGACCAGGGCCAATCTCAGATTTAAACTTATGGGGCATCCCTTTACTACCTCTTTTCTCTTTTCCCCACAAACTAAACATTTCCACCCTATTTACTCTTTCCGCTGGTTTTACTTCTCCTCTTAACATAGTGAATTAGGGATTTGGGATCAAAACTAGCGGTATCAATAAAAGGGATTCGGCTTAATTACGTGGGTTAGAACAAAACCAAGGCTACAAGGCTCAATGGGGATATATTAGGGATATTATTTCTGAAAAGGCTAATATTCAAGACAATTCAAAGAAAGCCTATTCTCATCTTTTAAACAAAACACCACTTTTATTTCGTTTCAATACATGCCGGATAAGTTCTAGACTCAAATGTATTACATGAATACTACAAAAACTCACCGCTCATGGCACAAGTTCTACTCAAGAATGGATCAATCATAGCAACACAATCAGTTTATGCACAAGGTTTAATTTAAGCTTATGTTGCAATCATTAAAGTCAAATACACAATATCAAATGCAAACATTCATACATCAACTTTAAATCATGCTTTCATACATTTTCCTTTTGGAGTTTCACGCTTCAGCACATACCAACCTAAGACTCAATGACGAAATTTCCCTTCAAACGGTTGTCATCCATCTATCATTGGGCAATGTGACTCAACTACAACTAATTACTCAATCCTAGAAAGAGAATATTTTTGTATTTCGCACGGTTCAAAGGGACTTTCCTTGGCCAAAGAACCGAAAGCAACCTCCAAGGAACCCAAAATAAAACAAAACAAATAAAAAGCAGACTCTAACAATGTTCAAAAATATATACAGACCATATATGATTTTCACCCTCACCCGACACTTAAACATTAGCACTATCCCAAGTGCTTTACAAAACTCAGAACAATACAAGAGGTAAGGTGAAAACACTCCCTGGTCAATCTTCCATCGCATCATCCCCTTCGGCCTCATCACCGGCCTGAGCGGGGTCCACCTCTTCATCATAATCAAACTCTACGTCGGAGCCAGTGTGTAGTCTATCCTCATCGGTGGGAATGTCATCGTCTACTGGCTCATGGAACTCCAGAACAATGCCAAGCAGGGCATTGGCGTGGGCATTCAGTAGATAGCACCTCTCAACGTCACCCAATTGCACGTCAGTGGAAGCCAGACAACCGTTCTGGTGGCGCAGCATCTCTAGGCCATACATTCTAGCCATGATAAGCTCATCCCGCCTAGCGAGCTCTACAGTGGTGAGAGTGGGGCCAAACTCAATGTCGAGCCCATTGGTGCTCGTAATGTCCACCGGTGATGGGAATAATGGTGCCATGTAGTCCACGTTCTCTTCCGGAACACCTGCAGCACGACACAACTTTGTAATAAGGCCACCAAAAGCAGACCTCCGCCCTTTATGAATCTGGGCCTTCCACATCGCCGATTTCAGGACAGCCCCAATGTTCACCTCCATGGCCGTCATTAAGGCATAGACTAAATAGACCCTGTCCTGGGTGAAAGCTGTGCAGTGCAATACCGGCATCAAATAGTGCATCACAATCTTCAGGCAAACCCGAGCCTCCCTAAGCAAGTGGTCATAAGGGAGAGATTGGTGATATTGCTTTCCATTACACCATTGACTGTTGGCCGCAGAGAGTATGTCGAATGGCCCGGTATGGTGGGCATATGTTCGGCCCTGTAAGCACCAGTAGGTCCACATCCGATGAAGTCCACACAATGCCATTGAGGACTGCAGGAGTTAAAGTCACATTTACACCTCGCACACTCACAAAATGTGATCTCGCGTACCATGTGCAGGTTGCACTCTCCCGGCTCTGCAAAGATAAAATCCATATGCAGCTCACGGATCCGCCTCAATATCTGGGGAAACTCCCACGCCTAGATGTCCTTGTCAATACACACATCAGAAAAATCTCGCTTCAATGTGCTTCTTCCACCATATCTTTCCTTCTGTGGCCATAACTTTCACCTCGAACCACCTGTTTTGGCCCTTTGGTACTGCGGTGAGGGAGGTACATTCCCCCACTCCGAACACGTTTCCTCTAACTAGAAGTTGCCACTTCCTTACCGGGTTGGTGAGTTCCAGACATGATATCCTGCAATAAGATCAATACAGATCCAACATCTACTCAACAGTGATAAACATGGGTGGTATGCAAATGCCACCCCACACTTATTTCAAGGCATTCTCTAGACGAGGGACTCAGACTTCCCATAGGCGTACATATAAACCAACAACAAAACACCACACGACATGTACACATGTCTCATGCACGTACCAAATTCAACAACGCCTACTCAAGGTTTCGGGACTCACAACTACATTTCATACAATGATTTACGCTGAGATGCTACTCAAGAATTCACACAATTATATGCACACACCCAAGCTATACCCACAATTCATGCGTTAATCAACAAAGTACTGTCTACTAAAGAATTCGACATACCTGCTATAAAACTGCACAAGTCACACATTCTTCCCATGACTCATCCCATGCCCACACACAACAACTATTGACCAGTTCAATTCAAGATTACGAAATAAACACAACCATCATAGTAGTAACGATTCCATTCAACCACACAATCACGTTAGCCAAACTAGCCTGTTTAACCAAACCCATTCAAACTTACAAACCCCATAAGATCAACCAAGGGCACATTCTACTTAAGAATTCGAAAGCGCCTATATCAGTAGCAAATACTACCAAACACCCCACCATATACGCAAACATCAAACAATGGCAACACACACTCAAACACGCCCAACATCACCAAAAATAGAAATGAAAATGCATTTCCTAGAGTAGAGTAGTTACAAAAAAAATTGGGAGGGGGGGAAGGGTTGAAGTGACTTCGTGTTACGGATTGAGTAGCAAATTTCGGCTAAGGGAGGAAAGACAGGGGAAAAATTGCAAAATTGGGAAGAAGAATGGGGTTTTGGGGCTGAGCATTTGGGGTTAAGAGGGGCGTGGATCGGGTATTGGACTAGAAAATGGGTAAAACCTGTTCTTTTAATGAAGAATGCAAAAAACTTACCTAGGTGCGCGACTCGGAGAGGGCACGGAGTGTTCTGCCTTGCGAAATTAATTAAATTTCACAAAGACAAAATTTTAACACCCCTTCGTGACGCGGTCATGTTTGCTGACCCCTTTTTCTTGACGTAAATGTTAATCCACATCGAATCCAAATTTTGAGGGTTCTCCGCGACGCGAAATGGTCACGGACCGTTCTGCCTCGACTTGGAAAATTAATTCCAAGTTAGGCGAAAGTCAGTTGCCACTCTGCGATGCGCCATGGGTCTTAAATCCTGGTTCCTACATATTTTAAGCTCCAAAACTCATTAGTACAAAACACGATGAGTTGCCTCCCATCCAACGCCTTAGTTTTGGTCGTGGCACGACTCATATTTTTGTATTTTTTTAGATATATCATTTTTTAGTAATTCCTAAGAATTAAAATAACAAAACAAAAGAATAGAAATCCTAGCTTTTACAAGGGATCACGGGTTGCCTCCCGTGCAACGTCTGATTTAACGTCACGGCATGACCCATCTCATGACTCATTCGTCATTCAATGTGAGCGCTTCAAGCTCACGATTAACATCATTTCTGAAGTAGTGCTTCACTCGCTTTCCATTTACAAGGAAGGTAGAGCTCTTATCCTTGTTTAGTCATTCTCACTACTTCAAACTATCCACTCCACTTAGATCGAAGTTTTTCGAGGAATAACTTCAATCCTGAATTAAACAGCAGCACCAATTGACTAGGCTCAAAGGTGCGTGACACAATATGTTTGTCATGCCACCTCTTGGTCTTCTCTTTGTAAAGTTTAGCATTCTCATAGGCGTGAAGCCTGAATTCTTCTAACCCATGCAGCTACGTTATACTTTTCTTTCCAGCTAACTCAATAAGGAGAAGTCCTTATCGGCGTCTTGTATGGAATCCGGTATGCCCACAAAGCATCATCTAACTTATCATCCCACTCTTTCCTTTAGGCATTTACAGTCTTTTGGAGGATTTGCTTCACTTCTTTATTAGACACGTCCACTTGCCCACTAGTCTTGGGATGATAAGTTGTAGCTACCTTGTGTCTCTCCCCATATTTGGCCAACAAATTTCGCACCGAACTATTGATAAAGTGCATACGTCCATCACTGATCATGGCCCTTGGAGTTTCGAACCTGGTGAAGATGTGTTTCCAGATGAATTTCACTACCACCTTTGCATCATTGGATGATAATGCAACTGCCTCCACCCACTTGGACACGTAGTCCACTGCCACTAATATGTATTGATTTCCACAGGACGATTGGAATAGTCCATGAAGTCTATCCGCTAGACATCAAAGATCTCAACTTCAAGTATGTTGCTCAATGGAATGTCATACCTTCTAGAAATGGTACCCATCATTTGGCACTGATCACAGCCCTTCACAAACATATCAACATCTTTAAATAGAGTAGACCAAAAGAACCCAGATTGCAATACCTTATGTGCAGTGTGTTTTCCCCCGTGATGTCCACCATATGGTGAAGAGTGACAACTCTCCAACTCTTGTATTTCCTCCTATTCAGCTACACACCTTCGCACCATCTGATCAGGTCTCTGCTTGAATAAGAAGGGTTCACCCCATATATAGTAGCGTGCATCATACTCCAGCCTCTGCTTTTGATATGTTGATGCCCCGTGTGGAAATAAACCACTCACCAGAAAATTTACAATGTCAGCATACTAAGGAACTTGAGAAAGGTCCAAGGAAAGCAATTGCTCATCAGGAAACTCTTCACGAATCTGCCCTTCATTCTTCACATGAAATGAGTCCTCCAATCTGGACAGATGATCAGCTATCTGGTTTTCAGTTCCCTTCCTACTTTAATCTCCAGATCAAACTCTTGCAAGAGCAATATCCACCTAATCAGTCTCAGTTTGGCATCTTTGTTGTTAAAAAAGATACCTAATTGCAGCAGGATCATTGTAAACTACAACCTTGGTTCCTACCAAGTAAGACCTGAACTTATCAAATGCAAACACTAATGCCAGCATATCTTTCTCAATGACAATATAATTTGATTGGGATGCATTAAGTGTCTTGCTAGCATAGTAGATGGACTGAAACACCTTATCTTTTCGCTGCCCATGCACTGCCCCAACCGTTGTATCACTGGCATCACAGGAGCAATAAGAATATGAGCTTCTATCAACTTCTTCTTCAACAACTCAAATGCCTGCAAACACTTCTCATCAAATACAAACTTCACCTCTTTTTCTAACAGGCTACACATGGGTCTTCCAGTCTTAGAAAAGTCCTTGATGAATCTTCTGTAGAACCCAGCATGCCCCAGAAAGCTTCTAACTCCGTTCACTGTGATGGGTGGTGTCAACTTCTCAATAACCTCCACTTTGGATTTGTCAACTTCCAGCCTATTCTTGGAGATTTTGCGCCCCAACACAATCCCCTCTCGAACTAAGAAGTGACACTTCTCCCAGTTCAACACACGATTTGTTTCTTCACACCTGGAAAGGACCCTGTCAAGATTAGACAAACAAAGGTCAAATGACTCACCAAACACGGAGAAGTCGTCCATGAACACCTTAAAAAAATCCTCCACAATATCATGGAAGATTGCCACCATGCATATCTAAAAAGTTGATGGTGCATTGCATAATCCGAATGGAATGCGTTTGGACGCATAAGTGCCATATGAATAAGTGAAGGTAGTCTTCTCCTGGTCCTCTAGTGCAATAAAATTTAATTATAACCTAAGTAGCCATCCAGAAAGAAGTTGTATTCTTGCCCCGCTAATCTATCCAACATCTGATCAATAAACGACATCGGGTATTGGTCGTTTCTAGTGGCATCATTTAACTTTCTGTAATCCATACAGATGTGCCACCCAGTTACTGTCCTTGTGGGGATCAATTCATTCTTCTCATTGGTTACCACCGTCATTTCGCCCTTCTTGGGCACACACTGTACCGGACTCACCCATTTACTATCTGATATGGGGTACACGATCACTGCATCTAACCACTTGATCACTTTTTTTCTCATCACATCCTTCATCACCGGGTTTAGTCTTCGTTGATGCTGTGCACTCGGCTTATGCCCTTCCTCCATATAAATTTTATGTATGCACAACGCGGGACAAATTCCATGGCTGTCGGAATTTGCCAACCCAATGCTGTTTTTCTCTTCCTTAATATGATTAATGCTACTTCCACCTGGGAATCAGATAATGTTGTAGACAAAATAAATGGTAAGGTCTTATCTTCACCCAAAAATACATATTTGAGGTGGGCTGGCAATGCCTTTAACTCCAGCTTGGGTGTTTCTTCAATGAAGGGCTTGGGTGGAGGACCCAACACCCTATTTAAAGTCTCTCATCGATCTCCTGATGTACCTACAAGTGCCACATTAAGAAATTGCATCATTTCTTGTGCCTCAACATCCCCATAGATATCATCTCCTACTAGCACTCGCTCTAACGAGTCCTTGAACGCAATATATCGAGCCTCTACCTTTAGATCTATAATAGTTATTTCAGACAACTCTTCATATATAGTTGGGAGCTTCAATGCCTTGTACACATCGAACACCTCCACTTTATCATGTGCCTACATAGTGAGGTGCCCAGCTGCTACATCTATCATAGCACTCCATGTAGCCAAGAAAGGTCTTCCCAAGATGAATAGGACCTCAGGATCTAGCTCAAAATTCAGCATTTCAAAGTCTATTGTCCCACTTGCACTAAGACATCCTCTACAACACACTCAGGCCTAGCAACAGATCTATCAGCCAACTGTAAGATGATAGTAGTAGGTTTAGGACTACCCAACCCAATTTTTTATACAACGAAGTTGGCATCAAATTTATGATGTCTCCTAGATCACACAATCCTCGCGCATGGATGTTCTGCCCTATAGTGATCTGAGTCGTAAAGCTACCCAGATCTTTCAATTTGGTACGCAACTTATTTTGGATTCGGGAGCTGCACTCTCAGTAAGTGCTACAATCTCATATTCAGCTAGCCTCCTTTTGTTTGCCACAATCTCCATCACATATTTAGCATACCAAGGTATACCCTACAATATATCTACCAATGACAAGTTAATATGAACTTGTTTCAGAAGAGAGCGAAACTTACCAAAACATTCATCCTCCTTCTGTTTCTTGAATTTTTTAGGGAAGGAAGGAGGTGGTTTCACTATTGGTTGCACTCTTTCTTCTTGTGCAACAACCTCAGTCTCCTTGGGTTCACTCTCTTTACTCACATATTCAATATTTCTTTTCTTTGGAGCCAACTCCTCCAACTGCAAACCACTGCGTGTACCTACCACATTTACCTGCTTGGGATTTGGATCAGTGTTTCCCAGCAAACCTCCTTGCGGTTGTGAGTTCTGGGCACTAGCAAACTGCCCGAATTATTTCTCCAAATTCTGTGTAGCTAGCTGATTATTTCTCACATTAGCAGCTAACTGAGCTTGATCAACCATGATTTCAACATCTCCTCTATGCTCATATTATTAGGCTACTTATTTAGTTGCTCCTGTTGAACCTGTTGTTGATACCCATGTGCATTTCCTTGGGGTCTATAGTGATTTTGGCCTTGGGCCTGATTTTGATTACCTCCCCAGGAAAAATTTGGATGGTTACGCCAGCTAGGATTGTAGGAGTTTCCATAATTCTACTGGCCTTCTCCTCGTTGTGCATTCCATGCAAAATTCACAGAATTCGGGTTTTCACCACATACTCCTGCACTATGATCACCACCTCCGCAACTTTCACACCAAGTTGGTGGTTGTTAGACTACATTCAACTAAGCTAGCAGTTGTCTGATGTTTGAAGTAATCAAAGACAACTTCCAATTCAAGTGTCAACGATCGCGTGCAGTAATATAACCCAACCAAGGATTGAGGTCGAGTCCCAAGGGAGCGGTTTCTGAGAATTAATAATTAAGCGCGAACGTGCTAGAGTTAACCATAGCTAAAACATTATCGAGTAAAAACATGATAAATTAAGGGGTGACATGAATGTCAATTATCAATGGGGGTTTGTAGTCAATTAACAACTAAAAGCAGCAAGAAATGAGAAACTGTAAATATGAAGACGAAATTCTTGGGATGTGATAGGAATATGGGATAGAATAAACAATCGGGTAATTGCTATTGATAGAAAACTACTGAACATTTGTAACTAAGCTAGACTTTAGTGGGGTAAATTCTCTCTCGAGAAACTAACCTCGAATCAACTTGGTTTTTCTCAAACACCGAGTTGCCGCAATTAAGCACAACCTTCGCCTTAGCCCATTCACTCCCTCGAGCTGAATGTGTGGGAAAAGGCCTAGGATTCACTCTATTGAGCTGAATGTGTGGAAAAAAGCCTAGGATTCACTCTCTCAAGATGAACTCACGACGACCTAATAACCAACAGCTATCGATTAAGTAGTTTTAGTTTTAAAACCTCTCTCTCGAGCAGGCCATATACACTAAGATGAAATCGTAGTTGCAACTACAATCTCATTAAGTTAAAACACAACTACTAAAGGAAATCACATTTAAACAGCAAATAGACTAACAATGAGCAATACCCAACAGTAAATTTAACTCATATTCACATAATCACACCCCAAGAATTGGGGTTTTAGCTAGACATAGAAAAAGGGAAGAAAATGATACCAAATCGAAATAACATCAACTGGGTATGATTTATATTCACTTCAAACGAGTCTAGAATGAAGAATCTCCAACACTCACTTCCAATTTCTTGGAGTTGGAAGTCTTCAAATCTTCAAGCTCAAAAACAATATCTCCCAAAAACTCTAAGAACTGAAAATGAAATATTCTAAGTCTCAAAATTCTCTACAACTTCCTAAATTTCTAGATACTAAGCTACAAAATTGAATGGGTATTTATAATTTTCAAAAAATTTTGCTTTGAAGGAACACTCGGCGCAGTTAGTCGGGATCGCCGATGCACTCGGCGATCTGCCCTTTGGTCTGCTTCATCGCCTTTCAGTGTTTGCTTTCAGCATCTTCATGTTCTAGATCATTGGGCGATATAGTACTGCTTCGAGGAACTGTTCGGTGACGTGCCGACAACTCTTTTTCATCGCCGAATTGATATTTTCCTTTAGGGCACAACTCAGTGGAACTTTGGGCGAGGTTACGGCCATTCGGCGGTTTGTCTAATGCATTAGGCGATCCTCATGTCTTCATTTCTTCGTTCTTTCAGCCGCCTTGTTCCGTTTTAGCTTGATAGCGTCCACGCTTTGTCTCTCAACTCAAATACCTGAAACTTAAGGATTAACATCACTTATTGAGACAAAATATGCATTTGAGGACACTAAATCTATCAAAATACAACGCTCAATGAGTCCAAATTGTGGACTCATCAACACCCCCCAACTTAAACTTTTGCTTATCCTCAAGTAAAACTGAAGTTCAGCAGTTAAAAAAAGATGTCTCAAACAGTGCTACACCAGACTCAATCATGAATGCACACACAAGACTCAACTGACTTATGCAAAGATCAATTGTGTACTCAAAGACTCAAGTTGTGACACACAATTATCAAAAAATCTCAAGCTCACTATACTTGCTTCAAATGCAAGTTCAAGCTCAACAAAGGAAATCAAATGCCCTCACACAAATAATGATTCCATGTTCACACACAATGGTTTAATCATTTAAAGTTCAAGAATCAAATGCAACGCTCATACTCACAAAGAAGAACACTATGCATGCTGTCACCCATAGATTTGTCTATATTTTCCAATTGACAATTGTTTCAGCTCACTCAACATCAAAAAGGTCTTTTCAAGGCTTGTAATGGGGCTGAGTGCAAAGGTATGGTCATTTAGGCTTAGTGACTTTCATCCTTATGATATGTGGTGCTCACAACACTTCCTTCTCTTTTCCTCCTCAAATTCATTCGTACTCACAAGCCATCCCATTATTCACTTTCCATGGCTTGTTGGAAACCCCATTTCTTTTTGCATTTTCATATTTTATTCCACAATTTCTATTTTTTTTCTTTTTCATTTTTTTTTGTATGGAGGGGTTCTATTTTTCTTAACACATGGATAGAAGGCAACTTTCTTGCACTTCTTGACTTGCATTCTCTTTTCACCACACCCTCAACTTAGGCTTTTGGCCTAAATTGGTTGTTCAATCGACCACAAATCAAGAGGATTATATGTAATGGATTAAGAAAGGTCATGTTTTCATCAAGTTTCTTCCAAATAAGGGTAAGGCTCAAGAGGTGTTTAAAAGAGGTTCACACACTCACAAGGTAGGTCACAAAAGAGGTATATGTCAAATTGGTTCACACTCTTCGAAGCTGTCTAAGATCATATCAAGAGATAGCTTTACTTAGTCGACTGGACCAACGAGGAAAATTCTAGGTGTTATCATGCATGGTTCACAGTAAGCTCATCACACAAGGCATCGACACCAAAGTCAAACAAGACTTCACACTTTTGCTAGTGTGCAACGTTCATCACAAGAGAATCAATTTGATACTTGGCTAGTTACAACAAGATGAAAAAAGTTCACATATTGTCTATGCAACTTCAATTGGGCTCGTCGTAGCCGCGTAGTCATTTATGTTCGATTATGAGCAGTATTCAAATCATCTGTATTGATCAAAACCAATACTCAAATTTGCAAGAGAACAACCACATTCAACATATACAAAATGTGGCAATTTTTTTTCGAAAGGGTCACAAATTATTTACAAATAAAAACGAAGGAGCCACAAGCTCAAACCTTCCACAAAAAGCAGTGTTTAACACGAATTTAGCTCACAACCCAATATATAAAGAAAACTAGAGTCACAAATATCACACAAAGGTGGGCCTCACCCCACCACAAATAAAAAACATTTGTCTTCAAATGCAAATAAAAACATCCAACAGTGAAATAAAGCAAAACAGAGAGGGAGGTAAAGAGGTGGTCATGTCTACACAGTCGCTCCGTCTATTTGGGCATTATTGCCCGATGCCTCACCCTGAGCCTAAGCATCAATGCCCTAGGTCACCTTAGGGGTCACCTTAGGGGAACAACAATGCCAGATTCGCCAAGGTCTGTTGAGTTTGAGTCTGCCACAAGACATGCACAACTTTGCAGAATCCCTGGGCGCAAGAAGGAGTATTAGGGTCTAGGGTAATGGTCTTCCTGGAAGAAGTGGGCCTCTTGCCTTTGCCTTTCCCATTAGTTGTGGGAAGTTTCGTAGCTTTGCCTTTTTACGTAGCTATATCCTCATTTATCGCAATCCCTTTGGACTTATCTTGGGCTGGCATTATTCTTTCAGCGGCTTTTGATTTAGTCATGTCAGCAAAATCTCAAAGAGAAGTTAGAAAAACTTAAACAAAAGCACAGCAGAACATTTGCAGACATACTCGCCAAACCAGTTGGCGAGTCACCGAATTTCTTGGGCCAGCTAGATTGAGCTTGCCAAAGAAATTGGCTCTAAAACTGTAGCAAGAAGGTGATGGGGAAACACTCGGCGTGTCACCGACAGCTTTCGGTGAACAAGGACAGGCTCGCCGAAAGTTATACTGCAAAAAGTGTTCAGGGACGTAGACAAAAAGTGATCAAGAAGACTCTCGGCGAGTCGCCCAGTGCTTTTGGTGAGCTCAAGCTTTTCGCCGAAAGTTACATAATCAAACATCAAACAAAGCTTGAAAGTAACGAAGATATGGGGAACTTCGGTGAACCGCCGAGTGGTTCGGCGATCTCGACCAAGCTCGAAAAATAACCCAACGTGCCTACTTTCAACCCACTTCTCAAAATCAACCCTTACGACCCCCGAAAACAAAATTAAAGCATACATTAGTTCAATCAAGGCAGGACAAATAACGCCCAAACACAACCCCTCGAATTTTAATTCATTTTAAGGCATACAATTACGGGAATTCAAAAGTCTCAACCACTCGGGAAAGATTATCAAATTGAATCATGCATGTAAACCATCTAATCCTATCAGGCAGGACCAGCACACTTCAACAAGATAATATCATTGCACTTGACTATGAAATCGATAACAACAACTCAGGGTTCGAAAACCAACCTTTGATGCTGACTAAATTAAGATTGAATCGCTAGGCAGCAATGTAATCAAAGTTCCGAGCACAAATTGATAGCTAACACCTTTAGATAATGTAAAATATAGAGAATAATGTGCAGGTGTGAGTCTGGGAAGATAAAAAGTGAGGGAAAGTGAATGAGTTTGAAACTTTTAGACCTTTGGTCTGAAAAACCGCCTAGTTCCATCCCATTCGTCGACATTAGTCGTGCTCGTCGAGTAGTCATTTACCTCATTGAACATTACAGAACCTCCAGTTATTGTGGCAGTCCAAACTGCGGTTTCCGTCGGGATCAACGACATGGTCGGCAATTCGCCAATCATTTCCTGGGATCGCCGAGTTTTATGGACTCCATTTTGAAGATACCTTGAGTCAACGGTGGTTTAGATCGGGTGCGCCGATCTATTCGGTGATTCGCCGACTGGACTTTGTAGCTCGCCAACCTACAATTACACTCTCCACCTTTTACCCTGCAAAATCAACACACATTATTTTGTAAACAAAAATAAAGCAATAAAGGGTTTTGGGTTGCCTCCCAAACAACGTCTTAGTTAACGTCGTGGCACGACACAAATCACCATTCAAACCTCATTCTCGGGGTTAGCCATAGTATCACTAGGTAACCCCTCTTTATGCAGTGAGTAAAGACATGACAACACTTGGCCTATTTGGGAGTCTTGTAGTTGAATGATCATGGAATGGGAGGTCGTCATCTGATTCAGCATTTCGACATTCTATTTTATCTCATTCAACACTTTATCTTATTCCTCGATTTTGTGTAGAATGAGTGAGAGGACCTCTCCATTTTGTCCACCCTCATGTTGCTTAATCTTTTTACACTTGTGAGGGGGCAGGTACTTGCTCTTCTTTTTGGAACTTGATTCCAACTGCATACTCTTTTGGATAGATCATCCAGCTGAATCAACAAGTCAGCTCATTCTTGGCCTTTCTCTGTTTACTTGTTAGCTTTAACCAAGCCATCAATACGCTTGACTACTACTTCGTAGGGTCGTTGTGTCAAACACCCTGCAAACAATTGATCGATAACGCTTCTATGTTCGAGACCAAGACCTCTATAAAAGCATTCTAGCAGCAATTTGTCTGGCAGTCCATGATTCGAGTATTGTTGTAGTAATGCCTTAAAACTTGGCCACATATCATGGATAGCCTCGCCTCCCAATTGCTGGAACGTTATAAGGTTATCCCTAAGATTCAACAACCTCAAAAGGGGGTGATCCATTTGGGTAACACTTTCACCCTCTATACTCATTTTTCCTGTTTCAACACAAACACCCAAAACACAACTAAAAAATTAAGTAAGTAAAATATGATTAACAAAGGAGAAATTCGACTTAACTAAATATTCTCAAGTAACACCACTCCCCGGCAGCAGCGCCATTTTGATATTTGACGTAATCAAAGACACAACTTCCAATTCAAGTGTCAACGATCACGTGCAGTAGGCCAACTATCGCTTTAGTAATTTTGATTTTAAAACCTCTCTCTTGAGTAGGCCAAAAATACTAAGGTAAAATCGTATTTGCAAATACAATCCCATTAAGTTCAAATTGTGGACTCATCATTGTCCCAATGATAGATTGTTGAAGTAGGTGTTCATCATATTTTGTATCGCACCAATCTGTGCACTTAAATCAGTCACTGCATCTACTTCTAACATGCCTGCAGTTTTTTGTATCACGAGTTTCGCTCCTCCTCCGTTCCATTCGGGGTTACCCTGTGAGATCATGTTTAGCAAGGTGAATAGCTTAGCATAAGTCTTCTCCAAAGCCTGACAACCTGCAATTAAATCAAGTGAAACTCTGGTGTTAGGCTCCAATCCTTCAATGAAGGTATGGACCAACACCTCGTTAGCCTAATGATGATGTAGACAGCTCATCAACATCGATTTAAACCTGTCCCAAGCTTGGTACAAGTTCTCTCTTTCTTTCTGTGTGAAACTCAAGATGTCGCTCTTTAACTTAGTTGTTGTCCCAGATGGGAAAAATCTGATAAGGAACTTCTATGCAAGATCATCCCAGGAGGTAATAGAGTTAGCGGGCTCAGAATTTAGCCATCTTTTTTGCTTCCCCAAGCAGAGAAAAGGGGAATAAAGTGAACCTCACATAATCCACATTCACTCCAGCTGGAGTGTAAGTATCACTGATCTCGAGGAAATTTGGTATATGTACTGTTGGATCCTCGTGCGACAGACCAGTGAACTACCCATTAGTGTGCAATAGTTGCACTATACTCTGCTTCAGTTCAAACCTTCCACAAGCTTCAGGTTTTTGAACACATGAAGTCACATTGGTGGTACGTGAGATTGCCAGGTCTCTTACATTCATCTCAGCCATTACTGCAGGTTCCTCTTGCTCAACTTTTGTTACTGGAGATGTTGATTCACTAGCAACAAGAGGGACTGGGTAAGTGAGTCTTTTTTGCCTTCTCCGGTAGTGAACGAATCTTTCCAGTTCAGCTAGAGGCTCTACCAATCCTTGATCATCGTCCAGTTTGGACTTTCAACACAACCTGCAAGATGAATTGCTAAGATCGAGTTGTCAACACTTGCTTTTTAACTTTAGAAATCAGAAAAATCAAATACTTCTTAATTCTAAAGTCCCCAGCAGTGGCGCCTGATGAGTCCACAAATTAGACTCATTTAGGGCTTTATTTTAATAGAAATAGTGTCCTCAAATTCTCATTTTATCTTAATATCTTATGAAAACACTTAAGTATCAGGTATTTGAAGATTTAGTGGAAGCATGGACACTTAGGCGCAAAAAGGCTGAAAAGAACGTAAAAGCTTAAGCTTAAGCTTCGCCAATCACACTTGGCGAATCGTCGAAGGGACGCACTCCGCCCTTTATTCCAGTACGCGAAGCTCTGAAGGAAATGGATCAAAAGGCGATGAAAGGAGAATTCGATGTGTCGCCGATCAGTTCCGCGAAGCAAAGATATACCACCCAATGATCCAGGACACAAACATCCTGAAGGCAAAGCACAAAAGGCGATGAACCAAAAGAAGGGCGAAACATCGAGCCATTCGGTGATTGCGTCTAACCTCGCCAAACGATCCGCCACAACACTATTTTTTGAATCTATAAATACTAGCTCTTTACTAGTTTTTGAACAATATTGTAATTTTGAGACTTAGAATATTAGCTTGTTCATATTTTTTAATTTCCGAGGTAATGAACTGGATTTAACAACACTTTTTTTCTATGAAAATCCTTTTTGTTTTTTGAATCTTAGCAGAAATTCCATTTCTAGTATGACTTCAATTTTCAATAAAGGTGTTAATAGGTTTAATCCCTTGTAACATTCTCTCTTGTTAAGATAGTAAGATTCAACCTAGCCACCGCTGGTAAAACCTAATTTTCGTGCAAATCGCCGGTGGCAATGACCACCAGTTCACTAGCTCAGCCTCCCACTGGGAAAATCTACCAGGTAAGGAAAACCTCATACCAAAACTAAACTATCGAGAAATTTTATGTCCCCCAAGCATTGAACCAAAGCCCATACACCTGAAACTAGTCGCATACCTACATGGAGAGCCCAGGATGTTATGGGAGGAGGAAGAAGTTGAAAATATGATCATCAAGGAGAAACTTGAATTTGCAGTCATTGGAAAATTCTCTTATGGCTGGCCGGAGATTCATGAACTGAGGAAAATAATACCAAAGCAATGTGATTTGAAAGGGGAATGCAATATCGGGCTATTGAGTAATAGGCATGTTCTAATCAGAGCATCAAATCTAGAGGACTATGTGAATCTGCTATCAAAACCAGCATACTATCTACTACACAGGGGATGGACATACCCAATGAGGACTTTGAAGTGGGATCTGATGTTTGATCCAGAGGAGGAAACATCCACAACTATAGCCTGGATTTATTTTCCAGCATTACCACCCAATTTTTTGTGAAAGGGGCGGTGTTTTCACTAGCTTCAGTGGTAGGTAAACCGTTACAAGTCGATCTGGCAACAAGAAATCAAACAAGGCCAAGTTGTGCAAGATTCAAAGTGGAGGTGGATTTACTGAATGAATTCCCAAATATAATAAATGTGGGAGTGAGGAAGAAATTAGGAGAGATTTGTGAGAAGTGGATAAGAATCAAGTATGATTACGTTCTCAAATACTACAAAACATGCAAGATACAAGGACACAACAAAGAGGAATGCTTTGTCATTCACCCCGAGTTATACCCAAAAAGAGTGAGACAAAGAAGGTCATGTGACGAAAGACAAGAGAATATCGAATGGAGGACACGGAGGGGGGGTTGTAGATCACAAAAACGATAAGGGAGAGGGATGGCGAGTACAGGGAAGAAGGACTGAGCAAGTATGGAATAAAAAATCCAATCATCAGGAAGAGAAGGGGATTAACATTGAAAATAAATTTGATTCGCTTAATGAGCATGATGACACAGAGGAATCACTAGATAAGAAAAATTCGAAGGAAAAGGAAATGACAACAAAAAATTGGGTAGAAGAAACTTTTCAAAGTAAAGGTAGTACATTGGGGAGTGTCACAAAAAGCAGAGAAAATATAAAAAAAATGGAAGGTGAAAAGGAAAGAGATACAAACATTGTCAAAGGGGTTGTTACACAAAAGGACAAGGGGGAAGAGGGGGAAAATCAGGAAGGGTTTGATGGAGACAGCATCATGGGAGACAATAATAAGAAACTAACAACGGGTAAAATAGATAAAGAAATGGAGGAAGGAACGGGGTCGAAACAGGATAAAACAGAGGGAGAGAAACATTAAAGGCTCCCTAATTTAAAGGAGATCATAGAGGAAGAAATTCAACGAAGGAGAGAGAGAGAAGAGGATGACGAATTAGAATATAACATAGAGGTTGCAGCAAGAGAGGGAGATTTATCACCACGACAAATCAGAGCATTGGAGAGTGCATCTAAGAGGGGCAAATCAAGTCAACATTCACTGCCTTTACTAGTGAAAACAAGGAGTAGCAGAGGTCAGTCAAAAGAGGTTTCCCAATGATTGGAAAGGCCCTTTTCTGGAACATCAGGTCAGTAAAATCTCAAAAGGCTTTTGAGAGATTACGGGACCTGAATAAAAGACATAAATACAAGTTTATAGCCCTCATGGAACCTTTTCAGGGTCCACAAGAACTTGACAATTACAAAATGAAGTTGGGAATGCAACATGCTTATTGTAATAGTTTAGACAAAATCTAGGTGTTCTAGGAAGATGAATGGAAGGGAGAGGTTGTTTGAGACAATTGGCAACACCTTACCATAAAATTCAGCATAAATAGTATAGAGGTCCTTATAACGACAATATATGCGAGATGTGATGCCCTTGAACGACTTGAATTGTAGGAGGAACTAGAACTGGTAGCAGAAGATAACACAGTGTCGTGGCATGTGGGTGGGGATTTCAACGTCATACTGAATGACAAAGAGAAGCAAGGAGGGCTGGATTTTACTCAATCAGAAGCTTTGGACTTCAGCCAATGTGTGAATAATTGCGTCTTAACGGAACTGAAATACACAGGCAGTAAGTTTACATGGTGGAATGGAAGAATTGAAGGGAAATGAATTTTTAAGAGACTTGATAGAATATTGGGAAATAAAAAATTATTCAATAGGATGCCAACAAGTGAAGTCCAGCATTTGGTGCGGCAACATGCCCCGCTTCATTTGATATGCAGGTCAGACGAGAAACCAGCGGTGCGACCTTTCAAATTTTCTTAATTTCTGGACTAAACATTCGGACTTTAAGAAGATTATAGAGGACAACTAGAAAATAGATTTCATGGGACCCCTTTCACTGAATTCCAAGCTAAAATAAAAAGGATAAAAAGGGCTCTAGCGTCTTGGAGCAAGGAAACATTTGGAAATATATTCCAACATGTGGCAACGTTAGAAGAAGAAGTACGAGTTAAAGAGATTCAGTTGGAGGTGCATTCAACACCGGCTAATAGAGAGGAATTGAAGAAAGTAGAAACAGAATTGAAAAAATACCATCATGTGGAGGAAGAATTTTGGAAACAAAAGGCACGAATGAGATGGTTCCAGAAGGGTGACAAGAACACGAGGTTCTTTCATAATTATGTCAAAGGAAGGAGGAGAAAATTGCATCTGGCAGAAATTCACACAGAGGAGGGGGGTCTCATTAATACTAGCGAGAACATTGGGGCAAATACGGTATATTTCTTTGAAAAGTTGTTGAAGGAAGGGAAGACATCAAAGGATGAAAGTTTGTTGAAGGTAATCCCAAAATTAATTACATCGGAGTAAAATAATGAGATGGAAAGGACCCCTAGCTATGAGAAGGTGAAAAATGTGTTATTCGAGCTGAATGGAGACAATACTAGTGGACCTGATGGTTTCTCGGGACTATTTTTTCAATCTTGTTGGGAAATTATTGGGAAAGATGTAACAAGAATGATCAAAGCTTTTTTCTGTGGGCAGCAACTCCCTAGGTTCATCACTTACACTAATTGGGTATTGTTTCCAAAGAACGAAAAATGTGAGGCACCTAACTGATGTAAGGACAGTGAGTTGATGCACTTTTGGTAGTAAGATTATCTCTAGGGTGCTGCACGATAGAATTTCTAAAGTTCTTCCGGGCATCATCTTAATGAATCAGACTGGTTTTGTAAATGGTAGAAGTATTACGAAGAATGTTCTTCTTACACAAGAGATTATTAAGGATATTCATCTGAAAAAGAAGTTTCACAATGTGGTGGTAAAATTGGATATGGCAAAGGCGTACGATAGAGTATCATGGGTGTATTTGATCAAGGTATTAATGAGGTTTGGGTTCTCAGAAATCGTGATAGATATGGTTTGGCGGCTCCTTACCAATAATTGGTGTTCAATTCTAGTTAATGGAAAGGCTTTTGGGTTCTTTCGTTCGTCCAGAGGTTTAAAGAAAGGAGACCCATTGTTTCCAGCTTTATTTATAATAGCAGCTGAGGTTTTAGCAAAGGGATTAAACACCTTACATGAAAAAGCAAAGTTCAGGGGCTACTGAATGCCTAAATGGATCCCCCAATAAATCATTTGTCATATGTGGATGACACCATACTTTTATGTTTGGGGGACATGAAGTCAATTATTTTGATGATGGATGTTCTGAGGAGATATGAACTGATATCAGGGCAGACAATAAACCTAAACAAAAGTTTCTATTATCTTCATGATAATAGTCCACTCATAGTAGGGATGAGACTAAGGAAGATAACTAGGATAAAACAGGGAAACTTCTCTTTCACTTACCTGGGATGCCCTGCTTTTTATGGCAGAAGGAAGAAAGCACATTTTGAAGAGTTCGTCAAGAAAGTTAAAAATATACTTCTGATGTGGCAAAACATATGGCTATCTTATGGGGGGAAGTACATACTAATAGCTAATGTCTTATGGTCTATACCTATATAACAATGGAGTGGAGGAAGTGGAAGTGAGATAGTTCATAGTTAATGGGGAATGGGACAGTTGCAAACTCAGAGAGCTATTATCTGATGAAATGACAAACCATATACCGGAGAATATAAGTGCAAGAGTGGAGGAAGGTACAAGAGATAAAGCATGGTGGATGGGTTAGTCATGTGGTGCCTTTACAGTGAAGTCTGCTTATGATTGTATGCGACACAAAAAGGAGAAAAATCGATGATGGGCTAAGATTTGGTGTAGGGGTATGCCTTTCAAGATTAATTTTTTTTTTGTGAAGGAGTTAGAAAGGAAGAATACCCATAGAAGATAATCTTAAGAAAATGAGAATTTGCATGGCCTCCAGATGTTACTGTTGCAGTAGCTATGATCAGGAGACAATGCACCATTTATTTCTCACAGCTCCAATAGTTACTAAGCTATGGAGACAGTTTGCTAGTTGTACATGTATAAAAATAGAAGGAGGTTTACAACAGCTAGCCACTAATTGGTGGACTGCAACAGAAAACCCTAAGCTAAGAAGAATATATCACGCGATACCAGCAGTCTTGATGTGGGAGCTATGGAAAAGGAGGAATGCCAGAAAACATGGGAAGGAGGTCACTTTTGCAAGCCTGTACCAACAGTGTCAAAAATTGATCTATTAAGTGACGAAAATTGTGTACCCATGGGTAAGAATCCCCGGAAACTAGGAAGGAATAGTGGAGACGTTAAAAGATTACATGCCCAAACTATATCACTATGCAGTAACATGGAGAAAACCACAATTGGGATGGGTAAAGTTTAATACAGATGGAGCAAGCAAAGGAAACCCGAGGGAAAGTACATACAGTTTTTGTGTGAGGAACAATGAAGTGGATTTGGTTTATGCTGAGGCTCAAAACATTGGAGAGGGAACGAGTATGGAAGCTGAGATCAGGGCTATATACAGGGCTACGATATTCTGTAAAAACAATAACTTCACAAGTGTTGTTATAGAAACAAATTCACGAAGTACTGCAAAAATGATAAGAAAGGAGTGGAAAGTCCCATGGAATCACATAGAGGAAATAGAGAACATACAAGAGATATCAAAAGATATGAATGTAAGCATAAACCATGTCTACAGAGAAGCTAATCATCCAGCAGACAAGATAGCCAATGAAGCATACAAGCAGGGCAGGATGGAATGGCATAACTTTCAACAACTACCAGTGGAATGCAAAAGGATACTAATGCAGAGAAATCAGGCATACCCATGCTAAGGATAAAGACAAGGAAAATCACAGTGCAGAATTGATATACATTAGCAGGCAACACATCAGATGCAGTGTTTCAGCAATTATCACAAGCATGATATTTACAGATTAAAGGGTTGCCATCAAAGGGCATACATAGTTGTGCATAAAAAGCTACCTACGTTTGACTATGACAGCTCACAAAAAGCTAGCAAGCAAAAAGCGAGGGACTTTAGGATGGATAGGGAATCAAAGATCCACGATCGGCAGGAGAACCTACAAGGAACGAGGTCAGAACAACCTATTATCTCTAATGCTATTTCAGCTGAAAAACAAGTCCACACAAGAAGAAAACAAAGGAAGAAGACAAAGATTGACACTAAGGACTTACTGGGAGAGGCGAGCCAGAACACAGGACTAGGTACCCATTCAAACATCTTGGGCTACCAATACCCCACCGAAGCGTTCTTCTTAGCAGAAAGGAAGGAAGTTAGGAGAGGAGGAAAGGAAGTGAAGAATAACACAACAACATTACCTTTGCTAGCTGAGAATGCACGAGAACAAGAGAAGCAAGAAGACGGGGTGAAGGATCCACAACATCAAGAAGAGGAAGTCGGTTTCCACTCAGCTCCAAGAGACGACATTGTGAGAAAGAAGAGGAATACAAATTTAGAAACCCTACTTGGGAGAACTTGTAATAGGCACCTGGATAGATGAGGATGAAATGGGCTTATTTTCTTTTTTGGGGCCAATCCGTTTTCTAAGACTGGTCATGAATTGTATTTGCTTATAATAAATAAAAGGAACGGAAACCCCATATTTGATTTTAAAAAAAATCAATAAGGAAGGAAATGAAGGTGTTTTTTTTTGCGACATTTAACTAATAAAACAATCATCAAGAATTGGAATTTACACTTCTGTAATGCTTTGTTTTTTATTTTTAAGTTAACTTAATTTTAACCTATGTATTATTCTAAATAGCCACTATTCTTATAAATAAATTTATTAATAATTCCTAGATTAAACTACACTAAAATTAGTAACTTTCAATAGATGTTATATGTCTTAATTATGTTGAAAAAATATATCAATTACTAGTTGACATATAAATCATCATTGATTCATTTTTGATAAGCAATTACTTATTTTTATGGTAGTTGTGTCATATAGTAAGAGCTTGTTTGGATTGACTTAAAAAAGTAGTAGTTTTTAAGTCAAAAATAAAAAGTCAAACTGAAATGACTTTTAAGTCAAAAAATAAAAAGTATGGGGAGACCTACTTTTGGTTTTTGACTTATTTTAAGTCATTTTAAACTTATTTCAAGTCATTTTAAACTTGTCAAACACATCCTAACTTATTTTAAATCATTTTTTACTTATTTTAAGTTATTTTTTATATTCGTCAAATACTTTCAGAAGTCAAAAACTGACTTAAAAGTAGGTTTGACCAATTTTTAAGTCAATCCAAACACCTTCTAAGTCTCGTGATACATTGGTGTAAACATATGTCTATAGAAGGCAAACATTATTATTATTATTATTATTTTAGCGGCTGCGGATTTCCCTTGTCATCAAAAAAAAAAAAAGGCAAGCATTAATTATGGATAGAAAATCTAAAAAATAGCTAAATTTATGAAGTTACCAAAGTTAGAGATACCCATGCAATACTTGTTATAAATATAGTACAAGAGAAAGACAAATCTTCCCAACCAAAAATGCTCTTCTCCCTTTTATTGAATTGAATCGATTGATAGAGAAATAATGTCTACATCTGAAGGAGAATGGATGAAAGTGATAAAAAAAGGAGAAGCTTCTCGTGTAGTTTTATCTTATGAGTTCATTGATAAGTTAAAGAAATTGAATTGGGATGAAGTTTTGCAAAGCAATATGATCATTTCACCGCAATCTGATGAGAAGTTATCGTGCACATCTCAACAAACAAAATCATCCAATTAACACCTTCTCTTGTCATGCTTTTGTTATCCTATATTAGACTATTCCGATTTTTTTTGTTGTTGTCTCTCATATAGTTGTTGATTTATTCTTAAAGCTTCTCCTAATAGTAATTAGGTTATTTATCTTTAATAACTCAATGTAAGCAATATTACAAAATATTTTTCTATTACCTTCTTTTTCTTCTGTTTTTTATTTGAGAAAATGGTCTGAAACCCCTTCAACTTATACCCAAAATTTCAACTACACACTTCAACTTTACGGGTGTCCTATCATCTTCCTCCCCTCCCCCGGACTATTTAAAAATGAAATAAATAACTCTTTAAAATGCTATAACCACTCATGTATCTTGTGGTGAAATGCACGCACTTGACACGTGTTTTTCATCAATTAGTTTTTTTTAATTAATTTTTTCTCCTTCTTCTTTATCCTTTGTTCTTCAATTATCTTTCAACCCTTCTTTGTGAAAGTTTCGATTAAAACAACAAAATTAATTTCAAAACTCAAGATTTTTAAATACAGAAAAAAATTACCATTGTTACTCCTATGTAAATAGAGAATTTGTATTATTATTAACACCCAAAGTAATTATAGGAGGACAACCCAACTCGTTACTAGACTCCATAGCAAACTCACTCCCCATAACCTCTGAATCATCAACTTCCGATCCCGAGTTCGTCGGCAAAGTTTGAAAACCACCAATCGCCATCAAATAATTATGATTAAGATCTTGCCAACCATCCTTGAAGTATCCACCACCGCCGCCGTCACTGCGCGGTGCTGCCTCCGCCAACGACGTCGTGTTGGTGGTGGTCGTAGATGTGAGTTTACAATGATGAGTCCTGAGTTTCCGTTTCACCGCCGAAGAAATCTTCAAGGCGGCGGTTGGTGGTGTTGCTGGATTATTTGCGAATCCACAAATACACTTGGATGATATTTTTTTTTTCACCTCCGGAGTACATTAATTCATGTGTTTTAGGAACGTTCATCCATCTTGCAAGCAAATTTCAAAAAAAATGTAATTTAAATCACTAGCTAAGCAAAAATGGGTGTTTTTATTTTTTTATTTTGGGGAAACAATTTTCTAGTAATAGAGTGATGAAAGATATTCGACAAAAATAGTAGTAATCGTAATATAAGACCACATGTCTTATATTACGGCGGCGGTGAATTTTGAATAGAGATCTAATCTTTGATTCTGCCTTTATCACTTCTCATGTCTTCACCATTAACTCTTTCACTTTCTTCACGTGCTCGAAGTTATAACCCAAAAAATATTTGTTGTCTTATCAATGAATTGAATATGAAGTTTAGTCCTCTATAACAAATAAATTTTATCTAAACCCTCTTTAATATATAAAGTAATTGAATTTATATTCAACAGTAAAAATTAAGTATCTTTCTTCAAAAAGTTAAGAACTTTGTTATGTAAAGACACAAAATCTTATCAAGAGAATAAAAAGTTTGATGGATTGGTTTAGATTGCAAATTAATTATTTACAAAGATTAAGAATTAATTAGGAGATGAATTCCGAAAAAGTTGCCGGAAAATCTTCAAACTCCAACCATGGCAAAATTTAGATCCAAAAAATACCTAGATAATAAGAAAGAGAAAGAAAACAATGAATAAAAAGAAAGAAAAAAGCCAAGGAAAAAGAAAATAGTCTGCTCACTCTCTCAAAGAGAGTGAATACACTCTCTGTGCCAACTAAGCATTTAAGGAGTTATTTATTTCATTTTTAAATAGTCTAGGGAGGGTGTTAGGACACCCATGAAGTTGGAGTGTATAGTTGAAATTTCGAGTATAGGTTAGAGGGATTTTAGACCATTTTCTCTTTTTTATTTCAAAAGAATTATATGGTGTTTCTCCTCTTTTGTATTTAATTTAAAACATACACAAATATAATTGCAATTAAAACATTCACAAAAATAACTGCAATTTATTTGATGCGTCTACATCCATTTTAATCTCTAATTAAATTGAACAATTAATACATATTAATGATTACGCAATATATTTTCTTCCATATTTGTCATCTCTCCTCAAATTCGTTATTTTTATGTTATCATAATGCCATTATATTTTATTACAAAAACTCGGTTTGCTCCCTCAGCTCCCTATATATATGGTAGATTATATGCGGTTATTTAAATAAATTAGTTAATTTATTTTGATTATTTTATGTTAAAATGGGATAGAATATATTTCGTAATTATGGTTTGGTGACTTGATAAACTTCAAAATTCTACTGTAGTTCCAATTTGAATTTGAGAACAAAAGAGATTGGGGAAAATGAGTTGTTGAAAAAATATTTCAAATACTAGTTGACACATAAATCCTCATTGACTCATTTTTGATAAGCAATTACCTGTTTTTATGGTAGTTGTGTCATATAGTAAGTGTTTGAATCTCAAAATCCGAAAGTGCCACATAAAATGGGACGGAGGGAGTATATCTAATGTCTGGTTGGTTTGGTCTCATGTTGACTTTTTTTAGTTAAAATCAAATCAACCTAAGTATAGTTGGGTTCTTTTTCAATAACAAATCAAGTCAAACCAAATCACTAATCAGGTTCTTTTTATTTGACTCGATTTACTGATTGATTCAATTTTTTATTCGATTTTATACACCCCTAGTTGCAAGTGTTTATATACGTCTATATAAGGCAAATACTAATTATGGATGGTAAATTCTAAAGGAATAACTAAATTGATAAAGTTACCAAAGTTAGAGATGCACATCAATAGTTGTAATAAATATTACACCGAAAAGACAATTTTTCTAACACAAAAATCTTCTTCTCCGTTTTATTGAAATGAATTGATGGATGTCAACTTCAGAAGGAGAGTATATGAGAGTGATAAAAGAAAGAGAAGCTTCTCAAGTAGTCTTGTCTTATGAATCATTAATAAGTTAAAAAAAAATTGAATTTGGTTGATGTTTTGAAATAGGATTTGATGATTTCACAACAATATGATGAGTAGTTATCGTGTGCATCCCAACAAACAAAATCATCCAACTGACACCTTACGTGGTTAATATGAATAGATGATTAGAAACTCAGAAGATCATTATCATATTATTAGTTATGTAAACCAATTACTAAATAAATAAACTAAGTATATGAAATTGAATACAATACATGCATGCTTAGCAGAGTCGTAATTCGGGAATTTCTCTCAAGCAATGATTTCAATTAATTTTACTTGCTTTCAGTAATTTAATTAAAGTAGTTAAAAGTAACAAACATACTCTGTTTGGTCACTTATACTATTCCATAAATTTACAGTATTAGGATAGTTAAAATGTTGCTAAATCACAAGTCCTTGTAGGATCGGGCAAATATGTACTCAATCAAGGGCAATACTTTGTAACCTCTGGTAGCAGTTGGTAACCCTAAGAAAGTTGTTAATGTAGACTATTTATAGTGGTAGAAAATATCCACTAATCTTAATTGAACTTGGTCTTAACTTGTCAAAATAAATCTGCAAGAACATTAGTCTGTGGTGCGACGACCTCTAATGTGGGTCTTGAGGTCCGCACCGCTGGGTCCATCATAGAGGTAGCTTCGTAGTGCGAGGTCCATCATCAAGACAAGCCTGTTTCTATGACCTCTAAAGTTTCATAACAGGTGCGGCATGGGGCCAATACAAAGTGCTTTCCCACAGTTAGCACAATTTTGGATTCATTTCTATCCGGGACGCTTTGCATTGGGTTCCTTTACTCATTTGGGTCGATTATTGATGTGTTTTGTACCTAAATGATTCTAATCACATATATTAAGTCACCATAGTAATTATACTTAAAATACATGAATGTATCCTATCAGCTTAGCTAAAACATGGGTCAAATGCGGTGCACATATATGTAAGCATAACTTTATTTTTGCATATGTATGTACAAATCAAACCAAATCATCAAACTGTCTTTAGATCCAGCTTTAAGTTTTCTACTATTATGATTGATTTGGTAGTAAACGTTTGTTTACTATGCCAACTTGTATCAAAATATAACAACGATATATTCCTGATTGCGAAATATGATTTTAGCATTAAACTTACACTACTAATAGAAGGTCTTAAACAAAATCAAAAATCCAACCAAAAACATCGTCTTCTCCTCAAAACCCTCCAACAAGTCATAAGAAAACTTAAATTATGACTCTTGATTAATCCTCAAGATCACATTGTCTGAATTACTAGAAGACTCATCCACAAGACCACCAGGGTAGAATGATCGTGTGAAGGTTGAGCTTGAGGGATTGCATCATCACTACATGAAAAAACCGAAAACACCATATTAATTGATTTTTAAGATTTTCTACTTGATGATTCCTACGCCTCTCTCTTGCCTCTAATGCTTAAAGTTGTCTAATAAATCAACAATCTTCTACCCCATAACCATCACGGTCTTTCTATACATTCCCTCAGCACGAGTGAAATGTCATTGTGAAAGAACATAAGCTCCGGGGGGGGGGGGGGGGGGGGGGGGGGGGGGGGGGGGGGGGGGGGGGGGGGGGGGGGGGGG
>JAJOOH010032711.1:0-21367 GCA_029582605.1 Solanum gracilifrons
TTGATTTCGGGTGAGCCGGAGCGGATTCGCAGATTTGTCAGGGGTTTGACTCCCACTATCCGTAGTTATGTGTTCAGATCATCTCGAGAGGGTGCTTCCTTCCAGACTATAGTGAGTGCGGCCAGAGAGGCTGAGTTGCTTGTGCGGGATGATTTTGGTGGGCCCAAGAAGGTCCGTACAGGTGGTCAATATTCGGGTACCTCATTAAGAGGTAGGGGCGCACACAGGGGAGGCGGGTCCTTCCAGCGTCAGAGGCCAGTACATGCTTCATTACCAGCTATCGAGGGTGGATCAGCAGCCCGGGGTCCTCCAGGTTCGGGTCGAAGTGGTTATAGCATTACTTCGGGTTCTTCACACTCAGGACCCACACCGAGGTCTTGTTATGGTTGCGGTGATCTAGGCCACTTGATTCGTCAGTGTCCACATCAGACTCAGTCTGGACCACACCGTACTGTCTTCGCAGTCCCAGAGAGAGATTCATCACCTCCGGCTAGAGGTCGAGGTCGGGGACAGGCATCTGGTAGAGGCGGAAGAGCTTCGGGTAGAGGTACTGGTGGCGCCTCAGGTTCACAGAGTGGGGGCAGAGGTGCCTAGTGTTATGCTTTTCCTGGGAGGCCCGAGGCTGAGGCTTCTGATGCAGTTATCACAGGTATCGTCTCAGTTTGTCATCGGTCTGCTTCTGTGTTATTTGATCCTGGTTCTACATTCTCATATGTGTCTACATATTTTGCTTCCGGCCTTGAGTTGATTTGTGATCGTATGTCTGTGCCTATTAGAGTCTCTACACCCGTAGGTGAGCCCTTAGTGGTGAATCGAGTATATCGATCTTGTCTTGTTGTCTTATCGGGGTATGAGACTTGGGTGGATATGATTCTTCTTGATATGTTAGACTTTGATGTCATATTGGGTATGGATTGGCTTTCCCCCTATCATGCGCTTCTTGATTGTTATGCTAAGACTGTCACCTTAGCTATTTCGGGTATTCCTAGAGTGGAGTGGAGAGAGACTAGTGGTTCGTATCCCAATAGGGTCATATCTCATATTCGGGCTTAGCGGATGATTGACCGGGGTTGTTTATCTTATTTGGCCTTCATTCAGGATGTTGGAACTGAGTCACCGGCCGGGGAGTCTATTTCGGTGGTTCAGGAGTTCCCTGATGTGTTTCCCGAGGATCTACCTGGTGTTCCTCTTGTTCGTGATATTGACTTCTCTATTGACTTGGAGCCGGGCACCAAGCCCATATCTATTCCACCTTATCGTATGGCTCCAGCTGAGTTGAACAAGTTGAAAGATCAGATTCAGGACTTATTGAGTAAATGACTCATACGCCCTAGTGTGTCGCCTTGGGGTGCACCGATCTAATTTGTGAAGAAGAAAGATGGGTCGATGAGGATGTGTATTGACTATAGACAGTTGAACAAGGTAACGGTGAAGAACAAGTATCCCCTTGATGACTTGTTTGATCAGCTTCAGGGGGCAGCCTTGTTCTTTAAGATCGACTTGAGATCTGGGTATCATCAGTTGAGGATTAAGCCTTCAGATGTGGCGAAGACAACTTTTCGCACACGATATGGTCATTATGAGTTTTTGGTGATGTCATTTGGGCTCACCAATGCCCCTGTGACGTTCATGGAGTTGATGAATGAAGTGTTTCGCCCATACTTGGATTCCTTCGTGATTGTGTTTATTGATGACATCTTGGTATATTTCAAGACCGAGGCGGATCATGTTTGTCATTTGAGGGCCGTGCTACAGAAGTTGAGAGATGAGAAGTTGTATGTCAAATTGTCTAAGTGTGAGTTTTGGCTCGAGTCAGTGGCTTTCCTAGGGCACCGTGGTGTCTAAGGATGGAGTTAGGGTTGATCTGGCCAACATTGAGGCGGTTCAGGGTTGGACTAGACCTACATCACCTACTGAGATTCGGAGTTTTGTTGGACTTGGAGGTGTTTTGATGCAGAAGGGTAAGGTTGTAGCCTATGCCTCTAGACAGCTGAAGGCACACAAGAGGAATTACCCCACTCATGATTTGGAGTTGGCGGCTGTGGTATTTGTACTTAAGCTGTGGAGACATTACCTATATGGTGTTCATTGCGAGGTATTTACTGATCATAGGAGCCTACAGTACATATTCACTCAGCGGGATCTGAACTTGAGACAGCGTAGGTGGCTGGAGTTGCTCAAGGACTATGACATGACCATTTTGTATCACCCCGGAAAGGCCAATGTGGTGGCCGATGCCTTGAGTAGGAAGACTCCTAGTATGGGGAGTCTTGCCGCGATCAGTGTTGAGAGGCGGCCATTGGTTCGGGATATTCAGAGGTTATTTGACAGCATGGTGAGATTTTGGGTTTCTGAGGAGAGTGGAGGTGTGTTTGCCTTCATTGAGGCCCGTTCATCTTTGATGGAGCAGATTAGAGAGCATCAGTGTGAGGATGGGAAGTTATATCTCATCCGGGACAAGGTGATGAGTGGTGAAGCCAAGAAGGCTAAGATTGACTCCGGTGGTGTATTGAGGATTGAGGGTCGGATATGTGTGCCCAAGGTTGGTGATTTGATCAGATTGATTCTTGAGGAGGCTCATTGTTCTAGGTATTCTATTCATCCCGGAGCGGCGAAGATACTGAGTGCAGAGGACTGGGCAGGCAAAAGAGGTCATTCAATCTTCACATAGTGACTCCACCCAACAGAAGGAATCTCTAATATCCAGCAACATCAGCAGGGACCAAATGAATAAAAGTGTTTCTCACAGTGGAAGTAAAAGAGAGACCATCACTCTTTCCATTAATGTAGAATTTAGTTACCTCTCTCTTAGCCATCCTACGTTGGGTATCTCCTTGAAGAAAAAGAGTTGACCAACATTGGGCCTCTAGCTTGGATAGTAACACAACCATCTCAGGGCCCCCAAATCCAATTACCACTCTTCCTTGTTTGCTGACGGAAGTGAATGATTAGATCAAGGTGAGCAGAAAATGCTGAAGGATTGGACTGGGTTAAATTCTCAGAATCAGACCCAGGCAAGGAACAAGAAGAGGAAACATGAGAAGCAACATGTTTCTTTTTGGATGTCGACACTGAATTTCTTGAGGATCGGAATTTTGGGATAGATTTTGAAAAGAGCTTAGAAAAAGAGGAGTTCATGGCTTTTGGGGGTAGGCTTTGGCTTAGAGCAAGAAGATTTTGAAGCAATGTCTTTCCCACGCCTAACCCTACTAAGAACAACATCATCATCAAAAATAACAATATCAGGGGTTGTAGGTAAAGATCTTACAGTGGCACGGGTCCTTTTACTTGCAGCCAAGGCAGAGGCCAAATCAGCCTCAGCTTGATGGCGTTTCTGTCTAGTTTGAGGTACCCTAACACTCGAAGGGGAGGAGTTAGCAGTGGGTGGAGATGATCCGACACAAGATTCAACACCAACTTTCTATTAAGAAGTTTAAGATGATGTCTACCCTTTGTAGGGACAATATTAGCCAAAGGAATTTCATCAGATGATGCTAAAAGGAATAGGAATAACAGCATGTGCCATAGAACAAAGTTCAGTTGAAAAGGGGAGAAGATGATGGAGACTTACAGAGCTCTAATTTGCAAACCCATCTAGTGCGACCTCTACAGTTGCATGCTCTCATGATTCCCTCTCACTTGATGATTCAGGAAGAAGAACTAAAGAAAGTTCCAAAAAGCGATTCTCCTTAACAGTTGGGTTGAGTGGAGGGCCATTGAGCGACACAACATGGTCAATTCCGTCCACAGACATCAAGATGACAGTTAGTAGGGGTGCCACACTGACTAAGGCAAGAGAGCTCTCAGATGGCGTCAAGATTTCAGTTTCTGCAGGTGAGTTTGGTGAGCACACCATATCTGATGATTCAAGCTTTTGGTGAAAATGGGCAAGGAAGAGAAATATTTTGGAATTAGAAAATAAGCTTTGGGGAGTTAAACAGACGATGGGATGGGTGAAGTGATGGTGACAACTTTTTGAATAAAACAGAAAATGAAGGAAGATAAAGGGTTTTTAGGTTTTGGCGGTTAGAAGTAATGAGAGGAAATTTTTTGATGAAATATGTTATTAATGTGTATCAGCATGTGTGACTCTAAAATAAAACATTTTATACCTGAGGTGTATTCCACAATTTGCTTAGCTAATATGTACCTATATTTTCCTGCTCAGAGAAACAAAATCCATGAAAATTTTATAAGAGCTAATAAGGATAAAAATTGATATACAAGTGAATGTATTTGATAGACTAGATAATTTATCACTTCATAGCTTAAACATATATTTTCATATAGTGACAGTTTCTAACCAATCAATCATTGAGAGAGGGAATTTATGCAATCTTAATCATCCCTAAGTCTAGTCTATTTTTCTCAAAGTGCTCTCTACTTAATGCTTTGGTAAAAATGTCAAAAACTGAGCAAAACATTATTGATATATGACATTTCTCTACATTGTCTCGCAGAAAATGGTGTCTTGTATCTATGTGTTTTGTTCGTTTATGTTGCACGTGATTCTTTGCTATATTAATAGCACTAGTATTGTCACACAAGATAGGAATCCTACCAACATTCAAACCAAAATCTAACAGTTGTTGTTTGATCCATAGAAATTGTGCACAACATGATCCAACCGCCACGTATTCAGCCTCAATAGTAGACAAGGCTACAAAATTTTGTTTCTTGGTCAACATCTGCATAACCAACGAGATTGGAGTTGCTTCCTTTGGAGTACCGAAGTCCCAGATAAGTTGTTCCCTTGAGATACCTAAAAATTCTTTTAACTGATTTAAGATGAGATTCTTTAGGATTTGCTTGAAACCTGGCACAAAGTCCTACACTAAACACAATATCAGGTCTACTTAAAGTAAGGTACAAGAGAGACCCTATCATTCCCCTATACCCCTTTTGCTCTACAGATGCACCTGTTTCATCCATATTCAGCTTAGTGGCAATAGCAATAGGAGTATCAATTTCCCATGCTTTATTCATGTTGAATTTTTTGAGCAGTTCCTTCACTTACTTTTGTTGATGAATCAAGGTACCGGTGGGTGTTTGCTTGATTTGTAATCCAAGAAAGAAATTAAGTTCACCCATCATGCTCATTTCAAACTCGCCACTCATAAGTTTAACAAACTCTTGAGTCATTAGACTATTTATAGAGCCAAAGATTATGTCATCAACATATACCTGCACAATCAGCAAGTCTTTTCCATTTATTTTTAGAAAAAAAGTGTTGTCGATTTTACCTCTTGTGTGACCATGGTCTAGTAGAAACTTGGATAATCTTTCATACCATGCTCTTGGAGCTTGTTCAACCCATACAGAGCTTTGTCCAGTTTATAGACATGATTAGGAAACTCAAGATTTTCAAAGCCAGGTGGTTGTTTGACATATACTTTTTCTTTCAAATATCCATTCAAGAATGCACTCTTCACATCCATTTGATAGAGAGTAAACTCTTTAAAAACAACAAATGCAATAAGTAATCGAATAGCTTCGAGTCTTGCTACAGGAGAAAAAGTCTCATCATAATTGATTCCTTCTTCCTAATTGTACCCCTGAACCACCAACCTTGCCTAGTTTCTTTTGACTGTTCCATTCTCATCTAGAATGTTTCTATATACCCATTTAGTCCCAATCAATGTTCCCCTTCCGGTGGTGGAACAAGATGCCATACCTTGTGTAATATCTCACAATTTGAAATATCTAGGAAGAAGACAAGAATTTGAAATAGTCATTTATGGAAAGAATGAAAATCTGGAAACTTACTTAAGTTAGGAAAAAGTTAAGTTTTGGTCAACTTCAAATGGCCATAAATCCTAGCTCAGGATGAGTTAGGTGTAGTTTCAGATATGGTTGGAATTTCTTGGAATGATCTTTCCAACGCCACCTAGTTTGTGGAATTCCGAGTTCGTATGAGTGAGTTATACCCTTTGGAAGTTGGGTTATTGGATTAAGAAAGGTCCAATCCAGAATTTTAAACGGTATTTTAGTCTTTTCATGGCCCTATTATTTTAATCCATTTTTCGGAGTTTAATATGGTTGAAATCAGATTTTAGTCAGTTTTAGAATTTGGGATTTCAAGCTAGGGCTAAGGAAAAGAGAAAAGAGAATGAGAAGCAAAGAAATCGTCAAGTTCGTCGAGATTAGCTTGTGGATTTCGTCGGGGGTAATCCCTACAAGGTATGTGAGACTTTCATAACGTTGGGTTTGTTCACCCACGTGCCAAGCATGTTTGAATCACCGTGAATTCGTTCTAAGAAGATTCGAGATTGAATGTTCTTGATAATTGTACTTGAATTGCTTGCGTTCTTGAATTCAGGTTGAGATTTAGGAGTCTCTTGAGTTTAAAGTGTTGATTCCTTGAGTTGTATGAGTTAGATTTTGTGTATATGCATTTGGGTATCTGATTCTAAAGTGAATTTGAGAAAAAGAATCGATTAAAATGGATTTAAGATCAGAAAACGAGACCAAAAGTTCGCCAGATTTTTGCCTAAGGAACAGTGGAGTGACGCGCCCCCATAGCACCAGGAAGGTTGGGGTGGCGCGCCTGCAGTGCGCTCAAAATGAGCCTCAGTAAGTTGGGGGCTGGCGCAGTGCGTCCGGGATGCACCCAAATCATCATTTTTCGTCAGTTTTTCGTCGTCTAGCCTATTTAAGTTCTTCTAAAGTGTACTAACACTTTCCATTGATTCTAACTACTCTAAATGACTTCTAAACACCTAGAAATCATCCAAAAACATGAATCATAACCTTGAATCCATAAATTCAAATTCAAGGAGAGTCAAGAATCAAGTCTACGAAGTTCTTCGAGTTTTTTGAGTTTTTTCAATAAACTCTTTTGCAAATGCTTTTTACTTTGTTTTAAAACTTAAAGTTCAAGTTAAATAACGAGCAAAGAGTAAAGTTTGAAGTTCATTTATTCAAAAGTATATGGGACTATGTATTCCCAAAAGAGTTAAAATGTTTTCACATTTAAATAAGAAGGGGAATTGAGATTTCCAAGATAGCCTTTGAGCTAAGTTTTTGAGCACTAATCTCAAATCACAGAAGAAGTATGTTTTTAAACACAAAAATCTAATATCATATAATATTTTTGGGAGTAGTATTGAGCACCGATGGGGAAGAGTTCATACAACTATCACCCATTTTAAACCATGTAGCCATCATGTATAGAAAAGGGTTATACTTTTTAGATGAATCCTTTTCGCATAGACTAGTGGATCCACATAGTAATTCAGGTCCTATACCTTTGGCCGGGTATAGGATGCGTTGGCAGCGTGAGGAAGATTGTTGTATCATCACAATAGCTCTTATGTGATGGTTGTCAGTTAAAAAAATCTCACAATACTAATTGCATGGTTCCTCAAGGGGTTCTGCTTAGTATGAATGGGGGTATGAGACTTCATTCATGCATTGCACAAGTAGACCTTAAGGTAAGTGTTTCTTTCAGTTAATTATTCATGAGTTGAGAAGAGCAAAGGTAAGTGTTTCTTTCAGAATCTCTTTCAAGCCTATGTTGTTTTAGCATTCCAACTCGCATACTCGTACATTCAATGTACTGATGTCAGTTGGCCTGCATCGTCTTATGATGCAGACACAGGTAACTAGGATCGGCATTCCAGCGCACCATTGATCCAGTGAGCAGTTCAGAGTCAGTCGATGAGCCTCCTTTCATTCCGGAGGATCTATTTTCATTGCTTTCTAGTTAGTTCATTAGGATGTTGTGGGGTTTTTCCCAACATCTATCTCAGTTATTTTAGAGGCATTATAGACAGTCAGATGTTAGTCTTTTGAGTCTTTCCATTATCATTTCTTATTTATAACACTTGGGTTGCCACTTTTGGCCAAGTTGAATGTTTAACCTTTAAGCATTCTCAGTTATCTTAGTATTCAGTTCAGTTAAGCGCTATTGATCTTTATTAATATGTATATTGTCTTCTGCTAAGTTAAGTAGGCCAGGCCAAAGGTTCTCTTAGGGCCAGCAATGGTCTTCGAGTGCCAATCCCGCCCAGCGTGTAGGCTCGAGGTGTGACACATTGCTTCTCTCAAATTGATTGAGCTCCTCTTGCATTGCTTGTAGCCAATCTTCATCAAGAAGAGCCTCCTTCACCTTTTTGGGTTTGACCATGGACACAAAAGCTTGAAATGCACATAAGTTATTTAAGTTTGATCTGGTAGTGATTCCAGATGTTAGATCTGTAAGAACATTATCAATTGGATGTGATCCTTGATACTTGTAGCTTTTTAGAGTCAGCCCTAAAGTGGTCTAAGTAGTATCTTCTACATTTTGTTCTTTAATATGACCAGTATCTTGACTTATTGTTCCCCCTGTCTGTGTGCTCTCTAATTGCTCAACTGCGGAACCAGGTTGCTCACCTTGTTCCTGCCTGTGTTCCACAATTTCATTATCACCCTGCATGTTAGTCTCAAGCAAGGAGTTGTTTTCATCAAAAATAATATGCACACTCTCTTTAACACATTTTGTTCTTTTATTCAAAACCTTATATGCTTTACTATGTGGAGAGCATCCTAAGAAGATACTCGCATCACTCATTGCATCAAATTTTCCTAGGTTATTTTTCCCATTATTATGAACAAAACATTTGCAACCAAAAGTCCTCAAGTGAGAGATATTTGGTTTTCTACCTTTGAGTAATTCATAGGGAGTCTTTTCTAAGATAGGACAAGTCATGCACATATTGATAATGTAGTATGCAGTACTAATGGCCTCATCCCATAGATTCTTTTCAAGATTATTGGTAATCATCATGGTTCTCGCCATGTCTTCTAAAGTCTTGTTTTTCCTTTCAACTACTCCATTTTGTTGAGGAGTCCTAGGAGAAGAGAAATTATGATCTATTCCATGAGATGAACAGAAATCTAAGAATTTTGCATTTTCAAATTATGTTCCATGATCAGTACTTATGGAGATCAAGGACAGTCCTATAGTTTTCTCCATTTTCTTGATAAAAATAGAAAAAATGTCAAAGGACTCTTCTATAGAAGCTAGGAATAGAGTCCAAGTGAATCTAGAAAAATCATCAATAATGACAAATACATACATTTTTCCTCCTTTGCTTGTTACCCTCATTGGTCAGCATAGGTCCATATGAATCAATTCAAGGCACTTAGTTGTACTTACCTGGTTCTTTGGCTTGAAGGATAATTTCACTTGCTTCCCCCTTACACATGCACTGCAAACTCTGTCATTTTTTAATTTGGTTTTAGGCAAGCCTATAACCATCTCCTTTTCTAACAATTTGTTTATTTGTTTCACACTTGCATGTCCAAGTCTTTTGTGCCATAGTAAGGGATCACTAGCCATTGCACTGAGGCACTTTAGATTTGTGCCAAGCATTCCCATGATGTCGGCTTTGTACACATTTTTGTGTCTTTTAGCTGTTAAGACAACTTCCTTCGTATCCAATTTTTCAACCATACAACCTTCAGAAGTAAAAATTACTTTATTACCTTTGTCACATAGTTGCGAGATGCTAAGCAGATTATGTTTTATCCCATTCACGTGGTACACTTCTTCCAGTGCTTTGGATTCTGATTTTCCAATCTTCCCGATTCCTGCAATAGTACATTTCTTTCCATCTCCAAATGAAACACTTCCCCCTTTGAATGTAGTGAGTGAAAGGAATTTATGTTTGTCTCTAGTCATATGCTTCGAACAAGCACTATCCATATACCAGTGCTGGCTTCCTTTCACGTTTACCTGCAAGCATCTTAAAGGTTAGTTTTAGGAACCCATACTAGCTTGGGTCCTTTCCAATGATTGAATGTGGGTGAATAAGATTTATTTTTACCCAATTTGGCAGCCAACATTTGTTCCTATTTTTCTGATTGGTTTTAGAACAGTTTTTAGTTGCAAATTCAGCACTCTTATTCTTAGATTTGTTGGCTATAGGAAATTGAGTGGTTGGATGTCCAAGTTTGCCACAAATATAGCATAAGTATGTTGTAATAACCTTGTATTATAAAAACCAATTCCAGTTTTCTAATTGTGATTTCTCTCACTCAAGTGATTGACTATTCTCGATGAGTGGGTCTATCTATTTCCCTTTTCAAGATCCATTTTTATCTGAGAAATTTCTATATTTAGTTTTCTCACCTTTTCTTTTTCAAAAAAATAATCATTTTTGCACTTTTCCAGATCATTTTCCAATTTTTCTTCAGTTTCACTCATTTTTTCTTTTCCTTTTCCAATTACTAACAACTTTAAAATTTCAAATTTTAGATCTAGATTTATAAAAGATTCAAGTTTTTCAACCTGTTTCTTTAGACAACTGTTTTGTTCATCAATTATAGTTTTGCCACTTTTGAGTTCCATGCACTAAATTTCTGATCTGCAAAAACTTTAAACAACTAATCTCTTTCACAAGTTAGTTCTTGAAAATCATCAATTAAACCACTTATTAATCCGATCAATTATTTTTTGAAAAAAATGTAACTTTTCTTTTAGATCAAGAATACTAACCTCAGAGTTCTCTTCTTCTTCTTCAAGATCTAAGTCTCCTGCAACCATGAGAGTTGTTTCATCAGTTTCCTTATTTTCAAACTCTTCAGTCTTTTATTCCCAAACATCTATCATAACACATTCTTCCTCAGAGTCTTCTACCTCCTCGAGATCTGAATCTCCTATAGCCATGAAAGTTGTTTCGTCAATTTCTTCATCATCAGATTCTTTTGTTCTTGATCCCCAAGCAGCTACTATTGCACATTCCTCCTTTTGTTTTGCGTTCCTTTCCTTTTCAGCTTTTTCTTTCCTCCATTCAACTTCTCATTGGGGACAATCCTTGATATGATGATCAGTCTTCCACACTTGTAGCAGCCAAACTGAGATTTTTCATTTGACCACTTCTTATTACATGTTTCCTTCCTTTCATTTTCTTTTCCTTTTCTGAAGAATTTTTTAAAGTTCTTTGCCAGGAATGCCATTTTTTCATCATCAAGATCAGATTCTTCTTCATCAAACACTTTCAGGGCCAGTGATTTTTCATTTAACATTTCCTCCTTCTTTAAGTCATCCATATTTATCTCATATGTTCTGAGATTTCCCACAAGTTCATCAAGTGTCATTATGGAGATGTCTTTAGCTTCCCTTAGAGTAGTGACTTTTACATCCCATTTAGCTTTTGGAAGAATCCTCAGCACCTTGTCAACCTGCAGTGGTGAGAACCTTTCCTAGAGATGACAACTCATTGATCAGCTTTGTGAGTCTAGTAATCATTTCTAATAAACGTTCACTTTCCTTCATCTTGAAGGTTTCAATTCAGTGAACAACATGGCTACTCGAAATTTCCTTACTTGATTGGTTCCTTCATGAGCATTGACAAGTGCATCCCAGATTTGTTTGGTTGCAGTACAGTTTGAGATTATGTTGTACTCATCTGGTCCTAACTCATAACCCACAGACTAGAATATTTTTAGTCTTAACATTCTTCCCGAGAGCTGATAGATCCTCCACAGTGAAGTCACACCTTACCTTAGGAACTTGTACTCCTTCCACAGTCTTCATATGAATGGTAGGTCCAATAATAGTTATCCTATCCCAGAGTTCATAGTCTTCAGCTTGTATGAAATCCTCCATGCGTGCCTTCCACCAGCCAAAGTGAAATCCCTTAAACATTGGTGGTCTGACGGTTGATTGTCCTTCACTATGTCCGATAGGTGGTGCAGAATTCATCACGATCTTTATCTTAGGTCTTAGCCTGTATAAGATAACCTGCTCTGATACCAATTGTTAATCTACACTACCTAGATTTTTCTTACTTTTCTTTATCTTTTCCTAAGTGAGTCGGGTTGCCTAACATGTTTCAATGATAGTGTAAAGACGATAAAGTAAGAACACAATATTTTACGTGGAAACACCCGGTTCAAAAAGGTGAAAAAACCATGACCTGCTCCTCAACAGGATTTACCCCAACTTCACCAAATTCAATGAGCCTAAAACAACCGACAAAATTACAAGAGTTATGTAACCTAAAGATTAATCAACTAATCTCTATTCTTGCACAAACCTCCAAGGCGTGTGTTCCCAATGTCTTCAAGTTGCCCTCAACTTGAAGACTAAGATCCTAGATTCAGTTTATAAATCACTAAACTATCAATATAATAAAATCACAAACACTAAGATACTTCCTAGAGTCTGTTCTTCAATGTTCTCCGTTCAGCAGCACCTTGAAAGTCAATGAATCAATATTGCTTATTACTTATTGCTTTTTGAGTGCGTAAAGAGTACGAACACCTCTACTCCTATTTATGCTTTTGCCTTCAGCAAACTTCTACTCCTTTACTGGCTCTTCTCTCATTCAGTAACTGTATTTCATTTAGATTTCTTCTTGCGATAAGATTCCTTTATGAAATAGAAGTCTTCCTTGAAAAGCAACGTTTGAGATTACTTTGCCAACGTGTTCCTTGCATTTCGTCAATTATCAAAACAATGTTTATCCCAACATTCCTGAACCAGAAGAATTGCCAGAACCCATTGGAGGGAAAGTAGGTGCTGAACTAAATGTCTCTCCTCCCCATGACGCTCTTGATGCAAAACCCTTTAATCCCGTAAAGAGCTTTGGAGGCCAGAAACCAACATAAAACAGCCACCATCTTCCATTTTTAAGATCCTGGTTAAAAAAATGTATTTGATAAAAAAAGTTAAGTGTAACCCATTTTATTCTATTCCTTTCTTCTTTTAGTTACTGTTATTGTTCGTGTTTTTCATATTGTAATTGCTCATTTTTGTATGAATCAATGCTTGTTAGTTTGTTCTCTCTATTGTCTATTGTTGAGTTGAGAAAATCACTACATCCACTTTAGCATTTGTTACATTAATGCTTTCATTGTTCTTTCTCCAAATGGCAATGGCGGTATTGGATCGATTCAGTGGTGGAGATAACCCAGAGGGTTGGATTCTTTGGGCTGAGCAGTATTTCACCTACCTTGGCTTCTCCTAGAAGGACTGGCTACCTCTTCCTTACTTTTACCTTGATGGTGAAGCTCTTACTTGGTTTACGTGGTTGTGTCGTAACAAGCAACTCTTCGATTGGAAGCATTTTAAGGAAAAATTGCTTATGCTATTTCCACAACACACACCTTCAATGAGTATGATGGATACTTCTCGAGCCTATATTGACTATATGCGTTATGCTACATTTGTTTCCTCCGGCGACCGCTCCCTCTATTGTTGTAGATCTAAGCCCTGTCATATACTCATCTGACTTGGAAGATGCCTTCACAAGTGGAAACACAGAAGCACACCATATGCTCGAGAAATTGCTTGAGAAGTATACCAATGCGGATTTCTTGGCATTGCTTACTGGAAGTGATGCTGAGATTGCAACTCTCGAAGACTTGGGAACTCCTCCAATTGGGAATGCAACATCAATAAAATCATATTTGGTACTGGAACCTTCTTCAATTACCGAAGATCAGGTGTTCGATGAAATTTTGCATACAACTGTGAGCTCTAGCATTCCTGAACTTGTCTTTAGATTTTGCAAAGATGTTACTATGCAAACCAAGGTCCCTACTTTAGTGTTAAATGATACAAAAGGACTGAATAGTGTGGAGGAGGAAAATTCAATGGATAATGCAGCTTTGTTTGACAAATCTCCTCAAAGGGATGCATCTCGTACTCTAGCTCCTTTTACTAAGCAAGGACCTGTGATGTTGAATACGCATATTCGCATTACTGAAAGAGTACTATATCCAATTGCAACTTGGGTATCACTCTTAGTTCCTCTTGTTGGTCGAGAAGATATGATGTCGAATGAACATCTCGAACAAGATGTGGAAACGATGTTTGTAGTTACTAACTCTCTTGATAGTGGCTCTCATAAATGGAAAAAATGATTTAGCTAGGGACATTTACAATGGGTATGACATATTTATTTCTTGATAACTATTTTTTGGAGAATGAGAGTGCCATATTGACAGGTGCGATGCATTCTATTGGATTGCTTCTTGCCGCTAAAAATGGAAAATCTATTCGAGGATTCAATGATCAACATATTTTCAGTCAGTTTTCATTTATTCCTGTTGTGAATTTCCTTGTGCTTATGGTAACCATTTCCATAACTGCAGTGGACCTTTGTGTATGGGATCCAGGAATAGGTTTCGGATTCATGGCTCTAACCGGTTATAGAGAGAAAGTGAAGGAACCACTATTGTTGGGATCAATTGACATGTTTTTCTTAATTGCATATTCAAATTCTATGAGTAGAGTGTGGGATCCCTGACAACTAGAATGTGTAAAGTCCAACTGGTTCAAGGGGTTCTCTATTGTCGATAAATGCAATGCATTAACATGTCCTTTAATTGCATCTTCACTGGTTTTCGCTGAATATTTTGTGGTAAAACACAGTGGCGGAGGGAGGATTTTCATCAAGGGGGTTCAAAAAAAATAAATTATCACGTAAATAATATCCACAAATAAATTAAACGGGTCGAATCGGATATAAACGGGTCGGATTAAACTGTTCGAATCAAGAAGAAAAGGATTTTTTAATATTTGACTTTATAATTAGGGACTAAACTAATAAATCCTAAATTCCCAATCAGCATTTTAATTTTTTGGAACTAAACATCATTTTCTGATTGCATTATTATATTTTTAAATAAATTAAAACACCTAAAATATAAGCTGATAAAAGAAATGCCTCTGCCCGGATTCGAACACGCGACCTCGCGTGCAGTAGAGCAAATTCCTGAACCCCCAACGCCACTGAGCTACGCCTTTGGTGTATGTTCAGGGGGTTCACTACTATATATATACACGTATATTAAAAATTTAATCTTATATGTATAGTGTAATTTTTCGACGAAGGGGGTTCGGATGAACCCCCTTCATACTACGTAAATCCGCCACTAAAACATGATCGAGCAAACATCAGTGTTGCATCTTTGTTGTATCACTACTCTCGTTGGCATGGTACAGGTGTGAGAGGTAAAAGTATTAAGGAGTGTATACAAGGTGAAGGTTATGCACTCTGCTTGTTGCACACTTTATGGGGTCATAGAGATAGTAGAGTCGGATGCATGCCATATATTACATCATGACTTAGGTAATGCATTAGTTTTTGTTATCCTATTGATCAACAAATGTGTAGTTGTAAGGCAGGTTATAACTGAACTCAATTTGATAATGTGGAAGAGTTTCATTGTGAATTAGAAAGATCATGGTTGTAATTGGTTGTTATCAGTTCCAGCAGAGAGATTTGGTGGAAGGAGAGCTTTGACAACTATTGTTCAGTACTTCGAGGTGAATAATTTTAGCTTCGACAAGTCTAGGCATGGTACAAAGTACATTATTTTTATGATATTTCGAGTGCTTTTGGACCTTCTTTTGATCCTATCAGTAGCTTTGGTGAAATTCTTAGGATCCCATTTATCTGACAGTACTACTACCTACATTTTGGTCAATCATGGTAATAGGTCATTTGATAGAAAAGGAATTGATGCTAAGGAAGAATGGAATAAGATCAAGGACATTGCAGCTTCTATTAGCCATCTGCGTGAGTTGCTGCCAAAAAATATGACAAAGTTCCCTTATGTGGCTGCCAATAATGCTTCGACAAGTTTGGATAATATCATTAGGTGCATTGCTCTTTTGGACACATCTCACATTAGTACACATCTTTGCCATGTTTATCAGCAGCTACACAATATTGATGCTACCATGTCTATAATAGTCCAGACTGCCAATGAATTTGCTTCATTGTTCCTTACCAATCTAACTATAAGAGGGGATGATCATGCCTACTCGAACCTTGAGGACAAGGTTCTTATTGGGGCTGGGGGTAATGTTATGAATGGGCCTAGACCAGTATTGGCAAAACAAGCCAACACCCAATTAAGTGGCTATGTGTGGAATCCGGGTTGATAAATAGAGACTGGTGAAAACAAAATAGGTTTTTGCGAATTATGATTATGCCTAAGCAAAGACTATGCTTCTCATCCCCAATTCTCTCTTAGTTCCCTCATCCCTTCTTCTTTATAGTTACTGTTATTGTTCGTGTTTTTCATATTGTAATTGCTCATTTTTGTATGAATCAAAGCTAATTAGTTTGTTCTCTCTATTGTTTGTTGTTGAGTTGAGAAAATCACTACATCCATTTCAGCATTTATTACAACTTGTGTAGTCGGTAGATTATAAGGAAATGTATAGTAAGAAGAGCTTAAATTTGTGTATAGAAGAAAGAAGCCTGTGGGGTTCTTTGATTGTGCAATATGCTTATTATTAAACTGTGAACATGGAGAAAAATAGAGAAAGAGAGAAACTTTAAAGCATATATTTCACGAAAACTACTTGGGGAAATTGCCCAGACCAACAACTATCAGAATGTCACCAAAGACTTCCTGACAACTCTCAAGAGGATCCAAATGAGAATAATATATAGTTTTAGAGAGAAATAATTATTCAACTAGATATACTTGTGCTAGCTTCAATAATTATTAGGGATACAGAATTTCATTTAGTAGGGTTGATTCCAACCTCACAATGCAAGTATGGTAGGGAATAAAATAATACGTAAAACCAAGGTTTATTTTTTATTCATAATCATATAATAACTGAGAGAGACCAGACGATGCATGGTGCAAAATAATAACAAAGGTAAAAAGGAAATGATTTCCAAATTTATCGTACTAGAAAAAAGAAAATATGTGTCATTTATTTGTTAGAACCAGGTCCCCCATAAAAGACTGCATGTCCAAACCCCGGATTGGAACTTGGTACATCAATAACCTTGTATAGTGTGGAGGCATCGTCAAAAGTTGATAGTTGCCCAGGATCTCTAGTTTTGCCAGCAGAATCAATAATAGAAACTTTTCTACAATATGCATCTTTAGCAGAATTTCCTGAACCAGGAGAATTGCCAGAACCCATTGGAGGGAAAGTAGGTGCTGAACTAAATGCCTCTCCTCCCCATGACGCTCTTGATGCAAAACCCTTTAATCCCATAAAGAGCTTTGGAGGCCAGAAACCAATTTGTATCAAATCACTACTATAGAATAGCCACCATCTTCCATTTTTAAGATCCTGGTTAAAAAAATGTATTTGATAAAAAAAAAGGTTAAGTTCACAAATTAATTGAACCTACATATATAACTAAAAAGTCTTAATTACTTTTCAAATGAGATGGAAAAAGTATGGTATTTATCTAACCCTTTCAATGAAGAATGTATCCTCGAATATGCCATTAGGACCGGATGTACTATTGAATACCTTGTCCAAAGGTGTTTCTGTATTCACAATTACGAATCCATTGCAACGTGTGTTGAAGCATTGAGTTGTGCCAGCCTGCAGTTTGATTAAAAATAATCATACTAGCAATTAATTAACTAACTATGAGTAAGAAAATAGTTGTAAAAGAGTTTCTTATTAATGGAATGGAAAGAAAAAAAAAAAGACGACTTACTTTGAATAATGAAAAAAATCGTGCACGAGTATCACCATAGAGAACTGGATCCACCTGAATCAATTAAACAACTTTTGATAGTCCAATCATCTGGAAACATGAAATGTATATATTACTACCAAATTAAATTCAATTAATACGTACCCGCCAACCAGCTTGTATTTGGTCACCACCATTTTGTACCTTCACGCCGGATGCACTCCATTGGTTTTGTAGAACCTTTGGACTATAAATACTACTTGTCATTCCAGCTCCAGCGATCTTGTTATTTGGGTTATCTGTTGTTTGTGCTAGAGCAAACTGAATGTTCAAATTAAGCAAAATAAGTAACACATTGATGGATGATAAGAATATTTTCTTCTTCTTCTTCAGTTCTTCTTCTTCAGTTCTTCTTCTTTTGTCAAAATATATCGATCAATGTCATCATAAGAAATCAAAATATGACTAGGCTAAACAAAAATAATTTATTTATAAAGGATCGAAGCAACTTACGTGAAAAACGCCAGTGGCATAACTATTATTTAATTGATTTGCCTTCCTTTCTCTAATAAGATCTTCTTTCGTAGTTCTTCTAATAGGAACTGTTCCCATTGGACAACCTCCATCCTCCACTCCAATTCCGGAGGAGCTCTTGGATGTTGAGGATTCTAATTTGTCTCTCTTATTTAGCGAGAAAGATGGTTTCATCTATGTATGCATCATAAAAGATTAGGAATAGGACATTATTTACGATACGAGTAGTTATAATAATATATAATTAATATGGCCGGTTCTTTATTATCAAAATCAAATAGTAGGCATATATATATATACCTGAGGATGATAAGTATGGTTCTTCAGTAAAGGATTATCAAATGCAGGTTGTTGATAGAAATCCACACAATCATAAAGATCTCCATATATGGTCTACAAAGTAATATAGCTAGCTCGTTACTGATTTGAAGTATAGGTTATAAGTAATTATTGTTTGTGCGTACCATATATTTTAACTCTATGAAAAGGACGTATTTAAAGAACAAAACAAAACAGAATAAGTATATATCTACCTTAATAGTTTTTATAGCTGGTTTATTTAAAAGCTTTAGTTGCCTCTCCAATTCTTCATCTTCCTTCTTTGATAAGCCTTCAACTTCATCGTAGTTCAAAAAAATCATAATTGCTATTAAAAGTTGTACAGCTCTTAGATGCATTCTTGTGATCTTCATCCTATATATAGAGAATGAAAAAATTTTAAAAAGATATTAGTAGATACAAACAAAAGCGTCAATATATAAATTATTAACCAAGTTGTAACAAAAGTCTAACTTGCATCGAAGCACTGTGTTTTTTAAAATAAAAATAATTTTTTTTTTTTTGTTGACATGATTGATCTTGTATTGAAAAGATCAAAACTTAAAACTTTCAAATTTGGAACATGAAATGAAGTACCTGATTTCTTTTTGTGTAGTGGAAATTAAGGTGAAGGGGAGAATGGTTCCTTACGACAATAACACACTCGGAGTCTTTATATAGGAAACATTCTGTAATTTTAATGTTCCCTGCATGATTTACTTTTATTACATTGATTCTTATAATTATTCTATCCGTAAATTAACAGATATATGAGATTCATTTTTCATAATTAGATCTTTTGTAACATATCATCATTTCATAGAGAAAAATCTATTTTCATAAATGAGAGCTTTAATACAATAAGTTTTCACCAACTATTGATGGATAAATACTATAAAATATAATTAAAAGGATAAACGGAAATATATAGAAAATATATTTTTGAGGTGTGCGTTTAGAAACAACATTGAGATGTTTATTTATTAATTATGTTTTTGAGAGAGACTGCAAATGATCGTAACCTTATGAACAGTGGCTTACGTGAGTATATTGCATGAGCAAGTCAAATTTGATAGAACAAATCTATTTATGAAAGATCTCAAACCTTCACATTTTGCAAATATGGCTGTAGCAAATATCACATCTTTAATATTTGATTTTGATCCGATAAATTGAATCTGAAATGAATTTTACACTTTAAGTTTACACTAACTTATAAGATCATGATTTTTATACTACCATATCATTAATTAGATTTTGATACCACCATATCATTTAATCTTTATTTTCGAGATATTGATTTTAATGTTATTGTCACTAAGGGTCATGTAAGTGCTCTCTTCTTCTTTTTCTTTTAACTTTTAAATGATTATTATGTTAACTCCATTGGCTTTTGTTAGTTAGTGGACTAAAATCACTTGTTTTGTTGGATTGAAGGTCAAATGTGTTTTAAGTAGTTGAATCATATTTGTACTGGATTTTCTTCGATAGATCATCGGTTCAAGAAATTATATATAACTTTGAAAAAAAACAATAAAAACAAAGAATTCACATCAGAAATAGTAAAAAAATCATAATAAAATGAAATAATATTTTGTAACTTATTTAAGTTTGACCCAATCAAAATTTAAATATCATGTGCTCTAATTCTTATCTTAACATCATTTCAAATATTAACTAAACAAAATTATTTTTAATGATATTGTTTCCGCCGCACATGATTTTAAATAATTTTTTTAAAAAGGAATATTAAAACTATAAATGTCAAATATACTACCAAATTTTAAAAGTAAGAATAAACAAAAAAAAATAATATGAATTCATTTATAAACTAATTTTAAAAGCACCTAAAGTTATTTTGCAAATGTTTAACCAATGAAAAACAACTGTAATAAACCACATTCTTCTTTATAACATTCTAAAAGGTGGACTTCACATCATGTTTTATATATAACAATATCAATAAAACAATTTATAGTACTATAAGCAAAAATAAATTTCAAAGAAAATTAGTCTTCTTTACCTAATATAGTACTACTATATAAATAAAAGTAAATAATATAATATATATTAATGAATTAAGAGAATTCGGAAAAATTACTGAAATACACGTCTTATGTTTCCCTTATTTCCAATATTCCCTTCTATTTTTAAAAACCTCTGAAATCTCTTATTTCTCTCCTAATTCTAAATTATTTTATAATCCGAGCTAGTTTTTAATGTATCCGAGCTACATATTATGTATTCGGTTTATTTTATAATGTATCCGAGCAAGTTTTTAATGTATCCGAGCTACATATTATGTATCCGGTTTGTTTTACTTTTTCAGGTATTAATGTAATTACAAACTAAATAGGGATAGATTATAATTTCATATTAAAACTATGTGATTCCTAAAATTTATACGAATTTTTATTTATATAATATATCATATGTTCATTTTTATAATTAAACAATAAAAAATACAAAAGATAAATTATAAGACAATTTATTCGTAGCTGAGTATTATTCATAAAAAATAATTAGGCTACATTTATCACTTATGTCATGTTATTTATTTTATTTTTAAAATTATAAATTTTATGTGAAGGCTTACAAGTCACATATTGTTGTGTAAAATATAGTTGAGAAAAACTTTACCAACAATATATACTATTTAAATTAAATTTTCACAGCTTATAAATGATTCATCATTTAAATTACCTTTTGAGTGGATAAAATAAAACAAAATTTATAATTTTATCCCATATAATTAAAAAAAAAATGAATATTACTATATAAGAAGAGGGAATAAGTATTCACCACAAGTCAACATGTGTTCCAATAAGAAGAGGGAATAACCAATATAATAAAAAGAAATGACATATAAAATAAAATGGAGAGAGTATTGGTTTTTCAAAATGGAAAAGGACAAAACACATATAAAATTAAAAGACATATAAAAAAAAGTAGGTTTAACTCTCAACATAAAAAGTAACATATGTTATTAAAAACTTTAATAAAAAGTACTATAATTTACAATAAATAATAACTTAAAATATCTACAAGACAACAAAAAAAAGACTAATTTTTGTACTGCTTCTGTCACATAAATTAGGATTGGGATGATTTTA
>JAJOOH010032712.1:0-24033 GCA_029582605.1 Solanum gracilifrons
GCTATGATATATAATATAATGCCAATGGAGTTTGACCAATTCTATAAACTTATATTATATTGCTTTTTTTTTTCATGTTTTAGTAACAGTTATACATAAACTTAAAAAGAGTAAATTTTAAGAGTCTCACAATTTTTTTTAATCCATGATTACTTTTGTTAATACAAAATTGTTTAAATTAACATACTATCAAATATGTTGCTAGTGTAATTGAAAAATAAGTATTGGTTATTGTAAGAATAATATTGTTGACCCTTTTGTTTGTAAATGTATAAAATGGTATGGAAAAATTGAGCAAATTTTTATAATGTATTCCCATTATTCATATAAAATAACGGTAGTTTCAAAGAATAATTTGTTTTAACTTCTTAATTTTTTTCTCTTTGAATGATGTATATGACTAGATAAAACCATAAATACATGTTTTGTATGTATATCAATCTCTTGTTTGTAAACATTATAAGAAGCAAAAAGAATTCACTTGGAATTATCATAAGTAGGAACAATTAAAAAGTCATTGTTATGAAGATATCTACTTTAATCAGAAATGATTGAGACAATCAAAATGTTCTGGAAGATTCAACATGATTAGCTTATCCTCAAAATAGTTAATAATAAATATAAATTGGGATTAGTTTTATTATATTTAATTATATTCTAAAGATAAAAGAAATGAAGAATACAAAAGTATAATAACCAGTTACAAAGTTATATTTGAAAATTCAAAAAGATGGAGATATGAAAAATAAAAATTCACTTACAATTTTGTAGTTGATGAACTTCCATCTTGTAACCATGCCAATTCACATATTTCTCAACAAAAAGAAGATAAATATATATGAATAAAATTATAAAGAACACAAATATAAGAATTAGTAAGGATTCTTACAATTACAAATTGATATTCATTTTTTACAAATGGTGCATATTAATCTACAGAAAGCAAGATGATCACAAATTTAGATGAACGAAGGGAATATATATAATGTTGTTGGTGAGTGTCTTTGATAGATTCTTCATTACCCCACTTATTATAAATTAAAATTAAAAGTTATTTTTTGACTCTTCGTTATCCACATTTGGTAACATGAATAACTTCCTCAAGCATTTACTACACAAAACTAATAGGCGTATTTAGTCTATTTTCTGATAACATTTGTTGAATTTAAGTTCATATTTTATTGGTTAGTAATGCAGTAATTAGAAGGGTATGTTCAATCTTTTTTGATTAAAAATTATATGAGTAGAAAAACGATAGGATAGAAAAATTAATATCCCAAAGAATTTAAACCGTTGTGTCTAGATGCATGAATTTAAATAAAATTATTATTTAATATTAAATTAATTATATATTAATATTTAATTTAATTTAAGGATAAAATAAGGAAAGAATGGTAATTCAACTTTTAAGTTAAGAGTTTCCCACTTATAATATATATATATATGTAAAATATATATATGTGATATATGATAATTAAGTTTTAATCACAAATATTATGTCATCAGTTTTAATTACACACATTAGCCTTAATCGAAATAGCTTCAAAATTTTAAAATCGTTTTTTTGAAGAAATAATGGCAAGGCGCAAAGTTGTGCATGTGAATGCAGGGAATGGAGAATGCAGTTATGCCAGAAACTCCACTCTTCAGATCTGAATTCTCTATTACTAATAATTGCTAGTCAAACTCCGCCTGTTTGAGCTTGCTTAATATTAAAAAATTAAGTACGATTTTTTATTGGAATTTCTCAATAAAAAATATTTATTTGTTATTTCTATAGATATTTTGAAACAATTCAATTAATGTTTTCTAATTTCCAGAGATATATATTTCTTTTGAAATTGACAAAAAGTTAAATATAAGACAAATAAATTGAAACGAAAGAAATAGTATGTTATAACGTACAAAGACAACAAGAGCATTAATTATGGATCATTCCTCAATAGTATTTATATATAAGAAGACATACAATGGGATATAAAAAAGGCAGCTAGGAGTGTGGCAGAAATAATGGCAAGTGGCAAGCTTCTTCATATGAATGCAGGCAATGGAGAATGCAGTTATGCCAGCTGCTCCACTCTTCAGGTATGTATGAATTCTCTTTTATGCTAATCAAACTCCGCTTGTTTGAGCTTGCTTACACGTTCCGCCCAATCAAACTTGCTTGAAATTGACGCGTAATTAGTGTTGTTATATGAACTAAGTAATCAATACTCAATTCATGTTTCCTAATTTCCAGAGAAAGGTTATAGAAAAGGCAAAACCTGTATTAGAAGATGCCATCAAGAAGATGTTCAATAATATTACTGGTGACTTTCCCAAGTCGCCATGTTTTAATATAGCAGACTTGGGTTGCTCTTCAGGACCAAACACACTATTCACAGTATCAAATATAATAAAGATTGTACAAGTTTTATGCCACGAAAAGAGTTGCAAAATACCAGAGTTTCAAGCTTATCTGAATGATCTCCCTGATAATGACTTCAACACTATTTTCAAATCGATTCCATCCTTCTATCGGAATCTCAAAGAAGCAGTAGTTGGAGCAAATTGTTATGTATCAGGCGTTCCAGGTACCTTTTATGAGCGGCTATTTCCTAGCAAAAGCTTGCACTTGTTTCACTCATCTTATAGTCTTCATTGGCTCTCTCAGGTATCAATGAATCATACTATCTCTAGTTAGTTATCTGGTTAAATCATATGTATTACAAAGAGGAATCTTTTTGTGCTAAGATACACTAAACATGTAGGCTCCTGAAAAGATTGAGAACAACAACAACATTTACATAACAAGGACAAGTACTCCTCAAGTATTTGAAGCCTACATGAAGCAATTTGACAAGGATTTCTCAAGGTTTTTGCAAGTACGCTCTGAGGAAATAGTAAGTGGTGGACACATGGTTTTAACATTTCTCGGAAGGAGCATTCCTGATCCCTATGGAAGTCACTCTGCTCATCTGGATCTTCTATCAAAGTCATTCATTGATTTAATACATGAGGTCCACTACTTCGCCTCTGCTAACTTCTTGCTTTCTTCTAGTAATTCGTAACTTTAGTACACTTACAATGCAAAAAGAAACTCTTACAGTATCGGTCGTTTAGAAGGTTACTATAGGTAACAAACTATATTAGTCCTGAATCTTGATTATACTTACAATTTTCGCAAAAAATCTAACAAATTATATCAGTCATGAATTGGTAACCTAGAAAATAGAGGAAATGATTTACTACAACAAGAGGTAGTGTGGTGCGCTAAGCTTCCATTATGTGTGTTGAAGAGTTTATGTTGTCTTGATAGGGAATAGTCCAATCTTTTCAAGCCCGGTGCAATATGAAATAAAAGTCCTTTAGAATTCTTGGAGTACGAATGAGGTAATAAAAAAAAAACTCTGCAGGGAAGCGACAAGCTATTATAGAGACTTAAATTGCACTAATAGTGTAAAATGACTTACAGTGTATTAAACTAAATCCTTTGTTAAATCTATGTTCATGTTTTCTTGATATGGCCTGCAGGGACTTACTGAACAGGCAAAACTAGACTCCTTTCATTTTCCTTTTTATGCACCATGCAAGGATGAAGTTGAAAAAATTGTTCAAATGGAAGGCTCATTTGATGTTGATACCATAAAGTTTTTCAAAGTGAACTGGGATGAGAGTGACAACGCTGATGATAATTGTTTCGATGCATATAGCAGTGGTAAACATATAGCAAGAAACATGAGAGCTGTTTTAGAACAAATGCTTGTAAGCCATTTCCAATTCGGAGATCCCGTTGTTGATTATTTGTTTGAAAGATATGCCTACCATCTGGCTTGTCATTTGTTGGTTCAAAAGGGTAAGTTCTCCAACATTGTCATATCTTTAAGAAAGAAATGACAGAGAAAGAACAACAAGATGTTGCACTTAACAATATAGTTAAGTACCACACTCCTTGTAGACATTATTCCAATATCTTTGAGGGATTGATAAATTATTGTTATTGGAAATTGTATTTCAATATCTTTGAAGGAGTGATACTTTATTTTTATTCAATAAATTGCAGTTTATTCAATGGGTTGTTCCTCTTTGATTTGATCTTCAAGACTAAACACCCTTTTCACAGTAATCGAATGTCACAAAGATTGTACAAAGAATACCAAAGATTCAAGCTTTTCTCAGTGGTAATGACTTCAACACTATTTTTCAAATCAATTCCATTGTTCTATCAGAAGCACTAAGATATTGGAATACAATTTCCTGTTATCTTGTTTATCGTATATTACAAAGTTCATATCTTGAAAAAGCAGAAGAGATTGAAGACGAGAGAAGAAGATGGAGAAACAAATCGAATCAAACTACATATAAAGATTGTTCCTCAGCTAATATCAAACCTATGAAGAACAATTATTTACAACTATTACGAAAAAAATTGTTTTAACTCTAATTTCTCTCCAAGTAAGTTAGATCAGAGAGCATTACAAAGGCCAAATATTCGCAACAATGACAGTAATATCATCATACTTTCCACCATTACGTACAACACCATCTTTAAAACACTCTCTCGTAAAAGGCGTGTAGACCTCTGTGTTCTTGGCATTGTCTAATGCATACTGCGCAATCCTCCATGCCAATGTCTCAGGTACATCTGATTCCCATGACTCCACACCTGAATTCACAATTGCTTCTAACTCGAAATCATGTACATTATCAAACAATCCATCTGTTCCCAACACGATCACATCCCCTGCTATCACTGGAACACTGATTTTCTCAGCTACACTCGGATCATCAGAAGTACTCCCATTCCCCAATTGAAAAGGACAATTGAACCTTGATTGCTGAACTTTCGATTTATACACAATTATCCCCTCTCTTATTACTACAAACCCACTATCTCCGACGTTAACAGCGTGCAATGTGTCATCGGAAAGAGACAGAATACAAGCAGTAGAAGAACCCTTCGCCTTTGTATTCGAAAAAGCTTCATTAAGAACTTTCATCAAATCAATAGTAGTAATACTACTCTGCTTCTGAATTGCCAATTCAGCGTTTTTCATCAATTCCCTTGAATACACACCTGAATCGATACCCTTTTTCGCCCACCCACCAACACCATCAGCAACACCGATCACCTGTTTGTTAAGACAAATAAAGCTTGCGTCTTCACCTAATGGCTTTTCTGCGTTCAATTTCGGAATGTAAGAAGACCCAGCAACCATGATCGTCATTCCGGTGACCCCAATGTCTCTACTATCAACCTCTTCAGAGATGAATGTCTGAATGGGCTTAATATCTTCATCCATATAGTCGTATGCTGGTGTCAATTCCGCCGAGCATAGCAAGATTTGGAGTTGTTCGTCATCAGCGCCGGCTATGACGTCAAATTCCGATTCATCCGTGAGTCGGCGTCTCTTCGGAGGAACAATATCGATCGCCATTTGAAGCAACGATGAGAAAACCCTAGAGAAGAAAGATTAAGGGTTTAACATGGAGTCTGTGGGTATTATATAAAAAGAAGATTTATTTGAAAACCGAATTCATGTAGGAAGCAGAAACCGAGTCTAAGTAGAAATTGGAAAACTTATTACGCGTAGTTTTCTTCCTTTTTTTTTCGTTTTCTGTATTTTTAGACCCAAATATTTGGTAGGTAATAAATTTTTTATTTAGAATCATACTTGTTGCCGGAATAACAGATAATCAATACATTTATGCTTAAACACATAAATTTGCTGAAATATAATTAAAGAATAATAGATAATCAATACGTTTATGCTAGAATACATAATTTGCTGAAATATAATTAAAAAATTACCTTTTGCAGCATGAACGAACATCTTGAAGTGAATTCATATTCATAAGTTAGACAGATCTTCAACCGAAGCCACAAGTTATAGACAAAAGACAACGATTTTGTGGTCTTCTATCGTAATCCCAAGTTTACATCTAAACTCTGTCAATACTTTGGTGGATTTCTAGGGTTAGAAGAATCCCTACTTATCCCAAATAAGATTTTGAGTTCTAATTAAATATAAACACTTAATTATTAGACTTACTACTATGGAAATAATTGTATTTTTACCATAATAAATTACATATCATTTATTGGTATAGGATCTATTAGAATTTTTATTAAAACTGAATAAACAATATATTCTATCATAAATACTATATCTAAATATATGGTTAATAGTATATATCCCAACACTTTATCACCCTTTTTTTTCATACATGAAAGAAAATATTATTTAATATAGGTGTAAGATTTCTTTCGCAAACAAATATCAATAAAAGTGAATAATTTTACATGATTAAAAGTATGATGACAATATTTTCTTCACTTTGTCTACTAATTGTCATGCACTTTAATATCATATTAAAATAAGCTTATACGTAAAATTAAAAATCTAATGCATGGTATCCTTAGGTGAGAAACGCCTCAAGTCTTCCAAGTGACTTTCTAGGGTCTGGCATACATGTTAAGAAATTTATTAATCTTTTCAAATTGTTTCTCTAGATTTGACTTAGCAATATAATTTTAAAAAAATAAAGGAAATCATTAAATTTTATGATCTTGAACTACATAGAATAAAAAATTATTTTTTAATCTTATTATCTTAAACATGTCATAATACTACATTAACTAAAAGGAATCAGTTGGCTACATTGACCTTTACCTAAATTGTTTTCTTCTTTTTAGATTGTCAATGTACGGCCTTTGCTTACTTGTGCCTTTTCTGACATCCAATGGAGAATCTGTTAACAATTGTTGATTTGGTGGCGAAATCTCTAATGTTAAGAGTCAGTTTTTTTTTTTTTGTATGATGCCAGAGACTGATCAATTTTATCTCTGCTGTGTCTTTTGGGCAGAAACAGAGAGCTCTCAAAGTTACCAACATAAATTATAGTAAAATAAAAATGTATAATTGAGTGGAAAAAACACAATAACTTTTAAGACAATAAAATAAACAGTAGCAAACTCAGCAGCATTTCAAACACAAAATTAAATACTTCCATCTGTAGTTTTGCATTGCCATTACAAAACTGCAACAGGTTACAGTCTTGGCTTGTTCCTCATATCTTTGATTAAGAAAAACTAATTTTCTTCCACAATTTGAAGTTCAAAAACAATAGGAAAAATACAACTTAAAATAAAAATGCAAGGTAAGTTCCAAAATTGCATAACAGAGACGACAAATTTAACTGCGCAGGTGTCCAAACTAAGCTTGAGTTGAACTGGCATTCCAACAAAGGTTCTCTTTATGTATTTCTAATCAACACCCAAAATTCTGTGGTCATCCTGCAGGCCGGGAAAATGCCATCTGGAAAACAGAAGGTAATAATTGTTATCTTGCACACATTAGTGCCTGATCTTCCAAGTATGAGAAAGGAACCGAATAACGCACCAACAGAAGTTTTGAACACTCAAAAGTATACAAGTATCTATGAACACAAAACAAAACAGTTTTTGAAATGGCAAACACGGTATAGAGAAAGCATACTCTTAAGACCTGTAATTGAAAATGTCAAGGAAGGAACTTAAAAGGGGGTGTAAGATATACCTTGGTGACTACCGCCTGTCAGTTTTGCCACTTGATCTCTTTCCAGAGAAGAGATGTTTTGGTTTCAGAGTAGGAATGACTCTATCGGACTCTCCCCGACGAGCATCCTTGTTCCTCTTATTAGCAGATTTCTTGAACAACTTTATAGCCTGTTCCTTCTGGGGTTTGTCCTTGAAGCCCTCCCCTGGAACAAATTCACTTCGAGGTCGTGACATTGACCTTGATCTTGCCATGGAAAGAGATCTAGACCTACGTTGCTTCTTGCTGGGAGTAATCTCGTCAACATCCATTGCTTCATTACCATTGTCATCTCCACGTTCAACTGATCTCTCTCGCTTACGACCCCTTGACTTACTTCGGGCTCGATTGATTGCTAGAGTTGGATCCAATCCCAAAGCAGATAACTGTCTTCCCATTCTTTTTGAAGTAAACTCCTTGTCTTTATCAAACTTTCTTGGTACAGTGGGTCGACTCTCTGCGGTGCTCTTCTTCATTCTATGCTGTTGAATGAGCAAACTTTTCTTTTTCCGGATTTCAGCTAATGCTGCTTGTTCTTCAGGGGTCAGCTCTGCACCGTCCATCTCAAAATCATCATCTCCTTCTTCCTCCTGACGAAGACCTTCTTCTCTCTCCAATTCTTCAAGCCTTTGTAAGATATCAGGGTCAACAAAGTCATAGACATTGTGCCCATCTAAAATTTCAGGCATTATATCTTCCTTCCACTCTTCATTTGCTAATAGATAGTGCTTCCTCAAGCTTGCAGAATAAACACCAGCACCTCCATTCTCATTTTCCAAATCTCTCTCGAGCTTCCTTTTCTGTTTCTCAGCATCTGCCTCAGCCTGCTTCGCTCTGGCTTCCAACACTGCCTCAGGTATGCATGCCGGCCTCTCTTTCTGGTCACGTTGTTTTGGCATAGCAACATGGAAGCGGTTCAAGCAGTCATTTAACTTTTTCGATTTCATTTTCAATTCCACCCTTTGATTCAGTAAGCTCTCACAAGCTGCATTCTTCACTGAAATTACGCCATCTTCAGTCAAAGTGCTCATAGTTAACAGCACACTTGTTTCATCTGTTGCCTCGCCACCTTGACCAATCACTGTCTTCATAGCTTCATCTTTCATCTCTGCGACTAATTTCTTATCTTCCTCAGAAATCCCTTCTAATGGCTGCAAGTCTGTTTTGTTGCATACAATCATCAACGGCTTGTTCATAAAGAGTGATTTGATGCTGTGAAAAAGAGCGGCCTGTTGCGCAATGCTATAGCCACAAGAACCAGAAATATCAAGGAAAAATAACACAGCGGCCCTCAGATGTGCTAGAGCTGTAATACTGCACATTTCTATGATATTACGATCCTCGAATGGCCTATCCAAGATCCCTGGAGTGTCAATCACTTGATACCTCAGATATTTGTAGTCAGTATGACCGACAAACAAGGACTTTGTAGTGAAGGCATACGGTTGAACATCCACATCTGCTCTTGTAATCTTGTTGATGAATGAACTCTTGCCAACATTTGGATACCCACAAATCAAGATGGTTCGAGTATTGGGATCAATTGAGGGAAGTCTTGCCATGTGCTGCCTAATCTGTTCCAAATAAGCTAAACTTGGGCCAATGCGCTTTATAACAGTGCACATACGCCCAAGAGCTGCAACTTTCAGGGACTTACAGCGATAGAGTGAGTCACCATATTTCAACAATTTGACATAATCCTTTGCTACTTTAGAAATCAAATTTCTAGCAGTATTAATTTGGCCAAGGGCAAGCTTGTAATGGTCTTTGTTGTAGAGCACATGAAGAAGGTCCCCATAGAAAGGATGGATATCATCAAGCCTGGGGAACTCATCAATAATGGTGGAGAGTTTGTCATAGAAATTCTGCTGCGTATATTTCACTTTGCGCATGTAAAATTGACGTATACGAGAGATAGCATATCCTTTGTGCACAACAGTAGGAGTTTGACGCTGGGTGCGAGACAGAATGATATCGACAAAGTCCTTCCCATTGGGAACCACCGTAATCTTCTTAAAATTGTACTGCACCATCTTTTATAATCTGGATTTGCAGTATAGAATTGAAACTGCACAGTAAAATGAAAAAACTGCATTAGTAGATGCACAAAAACAAAAAGAATGCATCAACCGACTGATCTCTCTCAAACAAATAACACTTAGCAATTCAAATTACAAAAATATCTTCCATTGACAAGCTTATTAAATGTGCCTTCAAATCCTTATACTATGAAAATATACACAATCAAGAAAGATATTTTTTTCAGCCTCAAGTCAAAAAATTTACAGCTACACTAGTCCATTATGTAAAATGCCTTTAGTACCTTGATACACTATTATGACACACATTTCAGATGGGGATACCATATTACAACATATAAGTCCCTATCCTAAAACCTGCCCAGATAGAACCACCATAAATTCATTGCAAATTACAATAAAGTAGCTATTTGTTAGAGGGTTTTTCATATATGAATTCAAACTTTAAAGAAAAAGGAACTCTTTTTTTGATTAAAGAAAAAAAATTATTCACAAAAGAGCATCAAGTAGATGCACAGTTACAACGAAAGGAAAAGGCATTAACAAAAGAACTAAAGGAACCCCTTTTCAGCGTCAATCTAAGACAAGGAAGCTAACAAAATCCAACCAAAGAAAAAGGAACTCTTGAATAAACCGAGATGTATCATTCACATCCATGAGATTGAAATGAAAATAACACCTTTCAAGTTACAAGCAGACAACTGAAATAGTAAAAGGTAATTTACTTCCTATCCAAACAAGGTTCTCTAAAAGCAATATAGTCTTTAAAATTCTAAAGAGTTAAATAAATCAGTCAAAATACAATAGCAAGTTCCCAGAAACAAAAACAAAAATCACAACATAAGCATGAATCGTCAAATCGAGTATCAAAATTTCAAGATAAATTCATCATATGAGCAAAACAGAAAAAAAATGAGCTCAAGTCTTCTATCATGTATCAACAACAAAAGGAAATGATAAAAACATACATAGTATTATCTTAAACTAATTGAACAGAGAAAACATCACATAAACAAATGTAAAGGCTACTAAGAACTCAAAATTAAAGATGCAGAGAGTAGAAATTACGTGTATCCGCCGATGGCTGCAAGACAAAACCCTGAAGGAGAAGTCGATGGCCTTTGAAGGGTTTTTGGACAGACCAAAACCCTAGGCTTAAAGGGTTTACGATTGAGGACGAAGCCTCTTAAATATGGACTTTGGACAAGCCGCAAAATTTCGGGTCGGCCCATTCTAAAGTTTCGTAACGGGATGGGTTTATTTTGCAAAATTTTGGGACGGCCCATTATACTTATTTGAGAAAATTTCAGATAATAATAAGGCTCTATAAATATAGCTTCGATAATTACACTCCATAGCTATACTTATATTTGCTATGGAGACTGCGATTTGTATATTTAGTTTGCATGTTCTTGTATATATTTCTCTTGCGATTATACAAACAACGTAACTATATACAAATTTTGTGTTTATATATTTTTGGAATTTTTCAGGATTCCGTTTGTATATTTCGCTTGTCAATATACAAACAAGGTAATTTATTATGAATTTTTCATAGATCGTATACAGCTAGGATAACCATATACAGATTTATACAATCAGGTACCAAATTATACAAATTCTGAATTTATACAATTAGAAAATTGAATAGCAAAATTTCGTGAAACTGTAGCGACGAGTTAAAAATAATAGAAATTATAGCTATATTACATAATATACTATAGATGTTTGACATTTCGCATAATTTGCTTAGAATATAACTTCCTCGTCAAGAATACATTCGATTTTTATAGCCTTTTATAAATTTGTTATTAGTTTTTTGTCTTTTATGAGATCTTTATTTTTGCAATTGAAAAATCTTCTTTTTTGTATATAGAAGATAATTTTCTTGATTCGTCTCTCCCCATACGTATTTGCAATCCTAGGATTATGCCTATTGTAGAGGGTCAATTTTTTTATTATTTAAATTATTAGTTTTAACGTGTATGATTACTAGAATTTGTATTTCATGTGCCAAGAAAGATTTGAAACAAAATTAATGAACTGAATTAGAAAAAGAAAAAATAGCCAGTTCATTTCGTTTTAGAGTGAATAGATTTAAAAAAAACAACTTTTACATATAACAAACATAAAAATCATATTTATATTATAATTTGTATAATTGCGCTCCATAACAAACTTTATGTTTGTTATAGCTATTAATTTGTATATTTCGGTATACATATACATAAAAAATATGTATTTGGGTATATTTGTATATTTTGATATACAAATGGGTCTTGCATTTATATATTTCGGTATACAAATAAGTCCTGCATTTGTATATTTCGGTCTATTTGTATATTTTGATATACAAATGGGATGGCAAAAAACATGGAATGTTTGCTACGAATTACAAATAAAAGAAACTATGGCTATAACATTTAATTTGAATTAATTGTTATATCATACAATTTTCCCATTTAAAAAACCAAACATAATTATCATTGTTTTGCAAATTTTATACCCATAGAGAATATGACATGCTACTGTCTTTTTTTTATACTTTACCTAATTTAGTTGCTATTGCGAACATTGTACAATTGATTGGACTACATAAATATCCCTGCAATATAGATCATTGAAAGGATCTCAGAGTCCCACCTAAATACGAAAGTCAAGATTTTTTAGAAAAACAAATTCATTTTCAAAGAGTGTAACATGAATAAGCTTACACTAATCTATCAGTTTGGGCTTCAAAATCGACATTTCCATTGATATTTGGAATGGAACAAGTTTATTCATACAAAAAAAAAAAAAAAAAAAGGTCCTCTGTTGATTCAAGATGCAAAAGTTCTCCAAAGAGTTGCAAGTGACAACACACATGGATCTGTATGAGTTAAGTTTATTTTTTATTGTACTATCTAGATAATTATACCCCGTCGTTACTTAAACTTAACAAAGTATACTCCTCAATTGAATGATTTTGTCTGAATTGACCAAAATTAAATGTTTTCTCTTAAATAACCAGGTCTTCTCTTTTAACTTAACCTAACTCGACACACTTACTATTGAACTAATTTTAATTTGATTTATGGAGGACTACATAAATCTCCACAATATTGACTTGTAACAAGACTAGTATGTAGTTTTAAATACTACTCCGTCCATCTTAATTTAGGTGATGATATTTTACTAGACATAGTGTTCAAAAATGGAAGAAATTCTTTTGAAATTTGTGATCTAAAAAACGTCTTCATTGCAACTTCAGTGAGTAATACCATTTTCAAACTACAAAGGAACAGGGATGTCCTAGCACCAATATATCTAATGGATATTTCCGTTCTAATGAGAGCTATCAATGTTTGGTAGCTTTCCTCCTATAAAAATGGAACACAATTGAATCAAATTGCAAAGACAATATTGAGAAAAAGATTATCTTTTTCCAGATGAAATGGAGCTAATATTTATGTCACTTTCTGATTACGCGAAACGCTTGTTTCTTCCATATTTTGCAACCTAGTGCACTGGAAAATATGCTAAACATAGCAACTGATTTACCATCAGATTCTTGACAAAGAGACTATGGAAGTGATCTGCAAAATTCTGTACATGAGCCTCAATGATTGAAAAAGAAAGTGAGCAAGTTATCACACACCTGTTTTGCAGCATTTCTGTGAAGCAGACAATGCTCAACAAGTTGTTGCATCTTCCACAGATTGGTGGTATCTGAAGCACTTGGTACTATTCTTACTAAGGTTGGGAAGATGGTGATAAAATCTCACCTCCGGCTCTTTCTTTGGAAGTTGGAACGGTAGTCAGTTTCAACTGTATAAGCTCCTGTTGAGTATGACATCGTATGAGGATGTCATCAAGGCTCAAGCTACAACTGGTCCCATGGTGCAATGCGATGCTTAGAACACTCTGTGCATCATACTCCACAAAAAGCAGGTTAACAAGACATATGTGTACCATATAAGAGAAGAAAATAAGAGAGGAACATACAATTAATTCAGGAGAGACAAACAAATAATTTAGGCAGGAGGCAAGTAAACAGGTAACCATAAGTCAAATCACTCAATCTCAAGTCTAACAATATTCAAATAAGAAAATTCTCGAACCCCCCTTTACTACAAAGATGGTGGTAAAGAGAAACATATTAGAAAGATTATCCATACAAAGATGGGAGAGGATGACTTACATTTCTACAAACTAAGTGAAACTGAACAGGATTCACAAAATATAGAGACTTTGTGCCCATATTGACACTTCCATTAAAAATAGAATGTATAAGCGAGTACGGAAAAATCCTCTATCATGCCAAAACTGAATTCAATGTCTCCTGTAAATGTCCTCCTGTTTTCCCATTCCTCAACAATGTTACAGTACAAACAGAAACCAAATACTTCCAAAAAGGTGAAAAGGAAATTTACTTTCCAAAACAACAAAAGAAATTTTCAAAGAAAGAAAAGAAAAGAGAACTTTACAGGAAACCTACTTTCCTGCTTGTTAGAATGGGATAATAGTTCTACCAGAAATCACCACAAGAACATGAACCATCTACAAAATGATGAAAGCGATTCCGGTCCCTGACAATGATTTTGCGTCCTGTGATTTTTGAAATGAGCTTTGTGACAGCATGACAATCTGGACAAACACGTAGATTCTTGACAATCTTGATTGTAGTTCCTGCATGAGTACTAATTAGTCCATAAGCAATGGCTAGCCTTTCACTATGAACCGCAAGTGTTTGCTGCTTCTCAACTTCCCCAAGATTATGCAAGACTATATCAGTCTGCGGCAAGTACCCATGAGCCTCGAGCCACTTGTTCATCTCCTCCAGCATTATGTAAATTTCTTTGCTTTTGGGATGCTTCATATCACCCGCAAGGAACTCGTGCACTTTATTTTTTACCTCAATGGAGCTACAGCCAGGTTCCTTGTCAACCCCGCTTCTTTTCATCAATGCCCTCACCTTTGCCACCCCATCCCAATCACCAGCAGCAGCATATATGTTGGATAGCAGAACATAAGTACCTGAAGTTGCAAGATCCTGTTCAACGAGGAACTCCATAATTTTCTCTGCAAGCCTTACGTCCCCATGAATCCTACAAGCAGTCAGTAGAGTTCCCCATAAAATAGGATCGGAATCAACCTTCATACTTTTGACAAATTCATAAGCTTTTTCTAGCTGTCCAGCTCGTCCAAAAAGATTCACCATGCAACCATAGTGCTCAATCTTTGGCTCAATTAAATACTTCGCCATTAACTGAAAATAATTCCACCCTTCAGAGACCAATCCGGCATTAGCACAAGCACTTAAAATGCCAATAAACGTTATATCAGTAGGCTGGAGACCCAACTTACACATATCATTGAACAGCTGCAAAGCTTCAAGGCTAAATCCATGCATTGCATATCCTACAATCATCGAATTCCATGTTATGACATCCTTATCTCTCATCTGATCAAACACCATTCTTGCATCCTCTAAACTCCCAGACTTGCTATACATGTCAATAAAAGCAGTACCTACATGTTTATTTACTTGAATTCTGTTACTTTTCACATAAGCATGAATCCACCGACCTGATTCCAGTACTCCCATTTGCGCACAAGCAGAAAGAGCAGCCACCACGGTTACTTCATTAGGTTTCACCTTGGACAGTAACATCTTCCTAAAAAGAATCAAAGCTTCATTAGGTCTACCATGTTGGCCATACCCATCAATCATTGCATTCCAACAAACAACATCCCTGTCTTCCATCCCATCGAACAACTCTCTTGCTTCTTGGACATGCCCATTCTTTGCATATCCAGTAATCATTGTTGTCAAAGACACCAAGGACCTTTCAGGCATAGTGTCAAAGAGTTTGCGAGCTGACACAATGTCACTGCCTCTTGCATAGACATCTACAAGAGCAGTTCGAACGTATGTGTCAGATTCATATCCGAGTTTTAGGGCTTGACAATGAAGGGCTTTTCCTGATTCAAGTGGGCAAGTTTTAAGCATGGAAGAAAATGTAAATGCATTAGGCTCAATATTTTGTGTTAGCATTTGGATATATAAGACAAAGGCTTGTTCATAGAGATCATTGATCACATGATTATGGATAAGGGCAGTGTAAGAGAACACAGTTGGACTATGAGTGCGCTTAAAAACAGTAACAGAATGTTGGAGGTGTCCAAGGGAAGAGTATGATTGTTGGAGCCTAAAATTCAAGACTGGGTCACTCTCCAAACCATTGCGAATAAGAAATGCATGAATCTGTAGGAGATGTCTGATGCTTTTTGATTTATCTATCAAGAATTTAAGTCTGTCCGGTGACGGGCAATGGCTGTACTTGGTGGTAGTACAAGTAGTGTATAGTTGTCGGTTGGAGAAAAAGGAAGTTCCAGACATGATTTCAGCCATTGCATGACCAAAACTTAGGTTAGTAATTTAAGACTGTAATTCGTCCGAGATCCACAAAGCAATCAAAATGTAACTAAGAAACACAAAAGGCATCTGATCAAGAATCTGCTCCATCATCAACAATAAGCACAAAGTTACAAGGAAAACTTGGAACAGATGCAAGAAAGTTGGGAACAGTAATAAAAAACAAGAGCATATATTTTGATTATAATCATGGTTATTACTTCAAGACATTAAAAAAGGTCGATATAGAAATTAAGTGCACTTCAAGTATTGCTGGATACACAACTTCAAACTATTGCCTACAGTTTACGAATCAATGTCAATGCTTAATTAATAACCCCAAAAGAGCCAGTTCACTAAGGAATGTCTTCCAAGTAATATTTATATTTATAGCTATCTCTTTATTATGATTTTTTTTTATAACCAACCATGATATCGGGACTAGCTTTCAAAATCACTTAGTATTTTATGTCTATGTTGCGAATTGAACATGACACCTCATGTTGCGAATTGACTAACGTTTCTTTTTAAGGCTGATAGTATCAGTTACCTATACAACTTTAATGAAAAACTTAGGTTGCAAATGGAAGAGAGGAATCAAAATATATAAGTACCTGCAGCTTTTAACCTCGCAAAACAAATAGAAATGAAGAATTTCAGTGTGGAATCTCTAATCTCTTGGCTACTTGGAAGAGATGATGAACAGCCTAACAGCTACTACCAACGACGTCGTAGTAGTAATATTATCCAAATATCTTCCCCACTCCTTTTCGATATTCAAATGCACTACCAAGGGAGTACTAACCTTTAAAATTATCTTTTTCATTTTTAAAAAAATTATTTTTTTTAAGTGGGAGAACGTACGATTATTAATCCACTGACTTTATAAATTAAAAAAATACTAATTGTATGTGTGTTTTTAACATGCATTTATGGATAACTAGTAAAAAATTATCTTTATCTTACTATAATATGTTAAAGTATAGTCATAGGGTGTGTTCGGTACCAACGGAAAAAAAAATCTAGAAAATAGTTTCATGCTATAATATTTTTCGCTTACGTTCCAAACACAGAAAATAAGTTTCCTTCACACAAAACACACACATAGTGTAAAAAAAAGTACATTGTCTATGTATATTACTTAAATTCTTGCGAAATGGTTATTTCTTTTCTAGACTAAGTGATATTATTGAATGTATCTTAATTGTTTTTACAAGAACCTCCTTTTAAAATGTTATCAGAGACGACTCCTATCTCTCTCTCTCCTTTTCTAACCAAACAAGGGAACAACTTTTTACAGTTTCCATTCTCTCCTTCATAAACAAAGCACTACTGAAAGCTACCATGAAACTACAAACAATTAACCAAACACCCTCACAGCTGACTTCTCAAATAAACCTCCAAGAAGAACTAAATCCTTCTTTACGTGATTATCACATTTTAACATATGAAACATTTGAGTGAAAAGAAACTAGAAAGATGTACAGAAGAGAGTTTAGCCAATAATACAGATTGTAGCATGAGCAGCTCGCGTTGAAAACATTTGGAGAATGAATCAAACTGGAATGTTGGAGGAACCATTGTTCAGACTTCACAAGCATCACATATGACTAACTGGACAAGTATATCTATCAACCTACAGAACCCCAAATCACATTAACAGACGAACATGAAATAAATAGAGAAGGGACAAACCAAAGAAGCCTCCTCATTTTCAAATCAATTTACAAAGCTAACAAAATTGACACACAAAAATGATAATTAGTTGCCAACTTCAGTTCTCCTGGCTTCTGCTATCAGAAAGCATCGTCGTCTCTTCTGAAAAATTGAACTTGCTGGTTGCACCAAAGATGTCAGCAAGTTGCAATACTATCCTTTGACATGTGTCACTAGTTGGCAGGAAAGCATCTGGAAGGGAAGGGATGCATTCAGGGAGAAATTCTGTCTTGTTGAAGGTTGGAGCATACAGCGCCAGCACTGTCCGACAGAATATGAATCTGCAATATTCAGTGTGTTTTACCATTGAAGTTTTTGCGAGGAAAAGAGCAACAGAAAAGTAGACCAGTATAACTTAAAAGCATATTTACTTATTAAAAAGACTACTTAAGTTCATTAGATTGCTTAGATATTTGCTAAAATATACAAGATTTACTCTATATTCTTGCACCATTACTTGTGTGCAGTCCCCTTATATTTTGATAGGATTTTGTTAAAATTATGCCCCCAGCATGCTTGAAGGGTTTGAAAAATAACTATTACAAACAAGGGCATTTTTGGTCTTTTTTGCTATTTTATCTCATACATAGCTAATAGCCTAGTACAGGGATTATTATCCCATATTGAATCTGGTACAATAATTTAGAAAGTCCCCACAACAACATACCCTGTGGGATGGGTCTAGGGAGGACTGAAGGTAGAGGTTGTTTCCGAAAGATCCTTGGTTCAAGTAACACATCAAAGCAGTATGAAAAAGAACATAGAAGTAAAGAAGACATATCAAATAATAGAGAAAACATTACATATCAATCAAGGAAAAGGAATAGTAATGACAGCAAAATACTACGATGCTCGAAGCAAATAATAGAGAGCATTGCATTGCTAATAGTACTAATATGAATGGAGGAAAAGGTACGGTGCACCAAACTACCACCAAACCAATACGTGGAAGCTACTCTTCGTATCATAAGAACCAGGTTGAGATTCCTGTACAACTTTTACGAAGATTCCCTATACAGGATATGAGAAATTGAGAATAATGACCAAACAAGGGATAAAACAATGCAAGAAATTCTACCATGATTATATTTCCTAATACCTCAAACCAAACAACCTTTAAAGAATTCAGCTGACTTGTCATTTTAATTTCCTCAAAAATGACAAATTGGAGATTAAAGGGGTGACAGCCTTTGAGTTATTAAAGGGGAAATATTATCATTCTACCAGAAACTCTACAATGAAACAGAGGAATGGAGACCTAAGTTCCATTTTGTTGGATGTCCCTGCATCAGTGAGACAGAGAAACAATGATTACAGAGGTCTTTTGAAGACGAAAAGGCTTGGACAGGAGTTAAATTATGTGCCTCGGATATTATAGAATTCCTGTATTAGGAAGTAGAAGAAAGCTAACTTTATGTTCCCTTTAAATTGTACAGATGGTTTTAGCACAGCCTTTGTGCTACACATTTATGATTTTGTTACCATTCTCAAGAAATTTCCTCAAAAAAGAATTCATGCTTAACCTCCACATCCACCCTCACGCCCATAAGCCTTGAGAAAATACAAATAGAGACCAATTTAACTAACATACTGAACCAACATCACATCCACCCTCACACCCATAAGCCTTGAGAAAATACAAATAGATACCAATTTAACCGACACTCCAAACCAACATCTTGGAATAAAAAAATGTACGAGTGAATCAGCAATTTATACCAGCGAAGTATCAGATTTTGCCAGGTGCTCAATGTCAAATCAACTACTTCCATATTCAGCCACTCGAGGGCCTACTTCAAGACTTGACACTAGATGACTAAGATGAGTACTGAAGAAAATGTTGGCGAACAGCAGCAACCTACCTTAAAATGAGCCGCCGTAAAAATGGATCTCCAAGAGTTTGAGCCCAAACAGGATTAAGATTATCTGATGCTGCTAATAACAAACCCCACTCATTCAATGATGAAGAAAGTAGTTTGTCAGCCTTATCATACATATCCTGAAAGCAAGAATCCATGTGTGAGCAAACCAAGGACATAAAAAACAGGTAAGATGCAGTTGGGGCTAAGCTAGCACACCATGTCAATGTCAGAACCCGTGAAACCAAGCATCAAAATGAAAGCCTGTAAAGGAATTGTAAGAAAACTCGTGAATGAGCTTCCACTCGGCTGTCGTGAAGAGTCCACAGTAGGTATAGGCAGTGACATTGCAGGAGAGAGTAGCATGGCAACTGATTCTCCCTTCTCTGATCCACTTAATGCCTGTTGATATCCATGCATCAAATAATTTTATCCATATCAGAGAAATAAATCAAAAAGCAGAAGGTTCATTACCTAAATAATTTAACAAGTGATTAAAAATAAATTTAAAACCTAACTATTAGGCATGTGAGTTAACTTCAGAGTAATCTATTTAACAAGCAGATACAAGGATATCAAGAAAAAAAGAGGTAACTTCCGCTAAGCACAACGAATTATGAGCTGATAAAGTAATTTTGTAAAAGAAAGCAGGCTGGAGAAAAGGAAAGTGCAACCGAAATATTGTCTCCTACCTTAAAAACGACACTAGGAGAAACTCTAATATATCACCAGAGACCTAGACTGATACTATAATATCATCAAAGTTAATAGACTATTTCACGCATAGATTCTTCTGAGGGAGTCTAGAACACCATTCAGCTGTAGATTTTGGTTGAATAAAATGCATCAAGGATAAAATAATATACTGCTGGAAAATTAAGTACAAAGTGCGACTAAGAAGAAGATCAAGGAATCATAGTTTGAAGCCCATGATGTTGAGGGCCACGATGATAATCAAATAAATCAAAAAACTAAAACTTAGAAATGTTTTTGATAAGGTAAATAATTTTATTAATGGAAGGGAAATTCCTGTATACAAATAGTATGCCAGAAAGTAGATAAACCTAAACCACAATATGGTTCTCTATAAAAGTCATCCAATCATCTAACTACAAACAAGGGCCTCATGGGTACACCAATAAAGAAACTAGAGACAAGAGGCTACTCCTCACAAACAAAATCATTCTCAACCCTTCAAACACTCTCCTATTCTTCTCCCTCCAAACTACCCACATAATTTCTAATGGAACTACATCCCAGGCCTGGGGTCTTCTGCTCCTCCTCCTGAAATCCCAGTTATACATTGGCTTCTTTACTGTTCTCGGCATGGCCCACTGTACTCTGAACCAGCGAGTTCAGGATCTCCCACCATGGACATTCTGGACTGCATTCCTGGATTTTATCATATTTCTAAGAGCATAAGTAGCTCAATTCTCTAAATAAAAGCTACGGTATTTATTTCCTGTATCATGACTCCTTTGCAACCAAAGCTTTCTAAATATTTTATCATCATTTGCTTCTGCCTGCCAGACCGATACTGACAAATCCATGTAATACTTCCTTTAATGAGAAATCTGATGTTTCAACTTCGGAACTCAGTGATAATGGATCCTTTTAACCATTTAAATATGAATTATGCTGCAACAACGCCGAGCACACATCCCACACATAAAGCCTCAGAACTCAGTGATAATGGATCCTTTTATCCATTTAAATATGAAGCATGCTGCAACAACGCCGAGCACACATCCCACACATAAAGCCTTGTGAACCTTATGTAGCACATTAACAAATAACAAATGCCAATCTTGTTTCAGACGTCACAGGTTCCCTATTGGAAATGTGAACCCAAATTGAGGCCCCTCTTCTATGCAGGTGATGCGTATCTGAACACCAAAAATACTACCTAACTACCTCAAGGTACCTTAAGATTTGCTTCTTAAATAACCCAACATCCATACAGTAAGTGCAATTGTAACAAGCAAACTATTGATGGGCAACACAAAGTAGTAAAAAGGAAGATTAAGAGAGAATCCGAGTTTGATGGGGGAATTCTTTTAGCTGCTGTTGAAATAGAGTAAAAGAATTACTGAATTAGGTTAGAGAGTTTTGGCTCGCTCAGAATTCTCTAGCAACATGCACATACCGGAAGAGACCAGGAAATTTGATTCCCTAGAACAGTTTGTAAAATTCAAACGTGGAGCTTAACTCTGACATTTCAGCAGTTTTAAATTTCAATAAATGTAAGTCCAACCAAGCCCTATTAGGTTATTAGTATTTGAGATAGTTTAAGCTCTGCAATGCAGATATATTCCTATGCCGGTCTCCATATTAGAACATACAATCATCAGTACAAGCATTTCCACCACTCTCTCCATTTTTAGTTAATCATCCTTGAGCACAAAATTTATTGGCTCAACACAATAATAATCTCAGATAAATTATGCACCAATTGTCATCATATTAGCAAGGTCCAGGATGCATACCGCGAATGATTTACTGATATCACTGTCAATGACCAAAAAGAGTGGTCTTCTAGTGAATGGCAACAAGTCACATGGATAAATCCCATTCAGACCTACAATTAAAAAAATAATCAGGATTCAGAATTATATACAGCCAAAATATGACACTTGGTTTCAATTTCAAAGGATAAGGTTTAAAACCAAAATAAAATAAAATTGTGTGATGCTCAGAATAGATGATGACCAGCATATATGCTAAGTGTAAACACAAAATACCAGCCAGATGACGGAAATGAAGTGTAACAATTTGCTTCCATATTTAGATAAAAAGAACTGATGCAGCCAACAACCTCTGAGTCACTGTCCATGTCTTGTATAAATATCAATAAAGAACGCTAATTCTTTTATTAAGGTACAGATCCACCCCACAAATTCCCTACTCAACAACAAAAAAAAACAGTGTAATACACAAGTGGAGTCTGGGAAATTCCCTACTCAAGAGCCCAAATTTTACCCACTTTGCTCCCTCGGTAACTCAATCCCCAATATTATGGTTGAAGGTAGAAGCTCTTTGCCAATAGACTACCCTTCATCACAAATGACTTCAATATTTAAGATGATAAAAGGTATGAGCAGAAAAACACCTCCTGACATTGACTTCATTGTCAAATCAAGTTGATATTCCTTGAGTTGATTTTACATACATAAAATCAGGATTTTTGTCTTAAATTTTTCTATGTTCTTAAAGCATTTCATGAGTTTCTCCCAGGTCTTCTATCTAGTTTTTGTTAATGAGAGAAAACAATGAACTTCTGCAAAGAAACATGTTGTCCATATGGAAACAAGAATTGATTTTAGAGTGACCTATGCACAACGTACTATGTGCTATTCCACCAGCTGGTACTTCTGCAACTAGAGAATGAATACAGTACGTTTTGTGCCTCAAACTGTTCATTTTTGGATCTACATTATGGAGAAAGTGTTCAATACCTCCACTGGAACGAGAACCAATGTATAAGCAACTACTCTGCTCACTTAAGCAATTCCCCTTGGCAGAAGTGGGATTTGCGATTTCAAATTCAAAGTTCAGTGAAGATGTAGAGGAGGCTTCTGAGTCGCCAACACGAGACATAAAGCTCCTCCCTGCACCATGGGATGGAGAAGAAAAAGAGTTCTGAGAGCTTCCTGTCACAAATTTAAATTGTTAACAGGATCAGTGTAAGATGTAAATTAGAGTTTTGAAGGACTAATTATGTCAACATATAAGAGCTTTACACCGTCTACTACCTGCAGCAGACAAATATAGTAAAAGAACTCCATCATGAGATAGCTCCTCACAGTTTGTGGCCAAGACCTGCCAATAATTGGCAAGGTTAACTTTCAATGGAGAATAGTATAGAGAGTACATGCATGAGGAATACACAGATAAATCCAGGAGCTAAAAATCCTTCTCCATATCCACGGAGGCCATTGGCTATAGTGCTGTTTATGCAATGTTCAATCACCAGCTCTAGATAGAAGGATGCCAACTTTTGCAGTATCATTATAGAAGATATTAAAAGGATATTTAAAAACTTCCACCTAGCACAAAAAAAATTAATTGCAATAAAGCTCTGAGTAATATTAATAGAGCATATGCTACCAGGAAAATCAAACTAATTTTCCTCAAAAATAAGCAGTTACCTTTCCCATTTCACATTTGTGCTAAAACAAGTTTCGAGATTTCACATTTACCAAGTTAATTAAACTATACTTATAAGGTATTGAAATGTCCGATGAGAGCACAAGAACTACAATTTGCTTTTTCAACAAAAATATTTTTTTGCAAATAGTTGTGTTAGAATATGAATAGGTTTATACAATCCTATTAGAATAGGAATAGGTTTATACAATCCTATTAGAATAGGAATAGGTTTATACAATCCTATTAGAATAGGAATAGGTTTATACAATTCTATTAGAATAGGAATAGTAATAGAAATAGAAATAGGAATACTAAAT
>JAJOOH010032713.1:0-27444 GCA_029582605.1 Solanum gracilifrons
ATATATATAAATATTTGTTGGTAAGTCTATATATAATTATGGGATAATACAAAAGTACCACCCTAGACTATGATCGAAATCTCAGAGACACACTTAAACTTAACTAGAGTCCTGTTATCCCCCTTAACTAATTTAAAATGGAATAAATACGCCACAAACGTCGACATGTCATAGAGAGTGTGCACACTCTCTTGAAGGCAAGTGATGAGTGCACAAATTGGAGACATGTCATTTTTTTATTGGTAACTTTATAATTAGTTAGTACACATATTTATTGATAATAAAACTTACATATATTTAATTATTTTTGTTTTTTTTTAATATTCATTTTAATTTCTTTTCACTTGAAACTTTATTTAATTAATTTATTATCTTTTCACTTTTAATTATTTTTAATAAATTATGTGTATTTAAAAAAAATAATTTAAAAGTGTCCTTTAATTTTACTGTTTTAATATTTTTGTGTTTTATTTAATTTTCTTCACTTATTTTGATATCCGTTCAAAATTAACTTATTTTAAATACAAGACATTTGAAACTAAATCAAAATGAAAGACAAAGAAAATAAACTCACTAGAAAAATAAAAGAGAAAAAACAACGAATGTAAGTAAAAAATAAAGTTTTGATACAAGGTAAAAAAATGTGTATTAACTTAATTTAAATATAAGATAAAAAAAAATAAGAATATTTTTTTAAAAAAAATTAAGAAAATAATTTTTTTAAAAAAATAATTTTTAATTAAAAAAATAAAAATATATATATTTACACACATGACGGGCGAGTGTGTACAAACACAACCAACTTGAGTGGTTGAAGGTATCACATCAACACAAAAGGTGCACAAAAATATGAAAAAAATGAGTTCAAGGATAATAGGATCTTAGTTAAATTTAAGTGTGTCTCTGGAATTTCGATCATAATCTAGGGAGGTACTTATGCCTTTTCCCTATAATTATTATTGTATATATTACTTTGACTCTTGAATTCACTTTTGAAACTTAGAGATAGATGACAATTGAAACTTGCACAATATAATATTTTCTTCGTTTCAATTTATACAGTACAATTTAAATTTTAAGAGTCAAACAAGTTTTTTTTTTACCATGATTTGTTCATATGAGTTTCAAATATTTTAAACCATAAATTATTAGACTTTTAGCATAATTTTTAAATATATAAAATTCTATTTTTAAAAAACTTAGTAATTTCATATCGAATTCACAATTAAAATACTTGACCGTCGGACTGGCACAAAGGATTTAGCCTTATTTCCCCTTTTAATTAATGTATTTGTTTCTCTGATTTTGTTTGTTTTGAATTTTAATTGTTATTTTTTTTCCCTCTTGTGTGTTTCTGAACTAACAAGGTTGACAAAGAAATCTCACAAATTGGGCCGATTCAAATTGTGGACTTTGAAATAAGACTAGTGTAAGAAAGTGGAAGCATTTAGGCAATAAACACCATCTTCATGATTTCTGAGTCAACTTACGTTAAAGTCACCGTCAATAAATACTAGATGATTATGTTCACCAAAGCTAAGACAGATAAATGAGAAGAAATCACTTAATATTTTTACTACTTCATTGGCGGCTAAACCACACCCTTAAACGGTGTTGGTGCACATTTGGATTGTTAATATTTCTCACCAAATATTGAAATTAGTAAAGATTTTAAGAAAATTATTAATTAGAAACTACCTAATAAAAATATTCACACAATCAGTGCATAATTTAAGTGATTGTAGCCCAAAAAAAGTTGACCGGAGGAATGCCTTTTGTTGAAACTACGAGCAAATAGATGACTGCCACGTCTACAATCTTTTTTTTTTCATCAAAAGAATAGCACTAGTCATAACTCACAAGTATATTGCTAAATATTGAAATAATAATTTAAAATTATAGAATCTTAAGTTGTTTAGGATTTGTTATTTTCTATATTTATTTTAATTACTGTCTAGTTAGAATTTGTTTGTTATAGTTTATATAGAATAAATTTTCTAGTCCTAGTTCAATTTGATTTCTTATTATTATAAATATAGGAATATTGCTAGTTATTTTCAATAGAAAGAGAACAAGAAATAGAGAGAAATAGAGAGAACTTGAAGTAAGATTCAAGAGCTTTTGAGTTAATGAGTAAAATATTTTCCTTCGAATAAACTGTGAAACTTGATCTCGGCGGGCAAGTAAGCATTCTAATTTTGAGTACGTACATTTAGACACCTCATCTCATTTCAATTGTACCAGTTGAAAACTTCAACTAACAAAATGATCATCTAAACACCTCCAAAATTTATGTATCACATCAGCGTTTGATGTGCACTACACATAATGATTAATGGGGACGAGTTGAACTATTTAATTGTCAATTGAGACGAAATTAATATATCTAAATATACACTTTTAAAGTTAGAATGCTTAGTTTACCAGTCAAGATAAAATTTAATATGTTGATGTTTTATGCTTATTGTCTGAGAATAGATTCAAGACAATCCATTAATTAAAATTTATTTTTAACCATTTCAATCCTTTAAATTAGTCAAGAGTAGGCCGTTTTAATTTTAGTCTCCGTCAAATATTTTTTAAAAATATACTAAGGTTTACCTGATTATAGTTTAATTATATTATGGCAAGTTAGACATAAATATTGCATACTCTCCTTCAACTAATCCACTTTTCTGCCTAACTTTCTTGTCTTTATATACACATTTAATGTCACACAAATTCTAATCATTCTACTTTTTCTTAATAATTAAGAAAAGCTTAGGAAGTTTTCAGTAATATTAACTTTGGTTAATTAGTTACTCTTCTCAAACTCTACTTGTGATTCAACACATTTGGTTTATTACTCAAGTTAAGTATCTTCCGTACTACTATAGATTGTGATTCTACGTTTTCTTTTATATTCTTCAAAATTTAGTTATACAGATATAATTATCTGAATTCAAATTTTATTATATTGCTAAAGCAGATTGTCTACAGGATTGCAACTATGGTCAAGAATGCAAACTTATCAACACTTAGCAATTTGCTCCACAAAAGGTGCTCTCTTATAACTCTGTCTTAATATACGTGTCATAGTTCAGATTGTAAGAGTGAATTTTTTTAATTTTAATAGTTAGTTTAGATTTAGATACTACTTTAAAAGTACTTGTAGACACTAAATTTTATGAGACTCAGACAAATTCAATTTCAATTAGGGTTCAGAAAGCTTACTATGTCCTAAACGCTAACTTATGCCTATATAAAAGATAATATATAAATTCAGGAGGAGTCTTGAAAATTCTATAAATTTATGAAATGTTTGAGATCAGATATGAAGATAAGTCAGAATGCTTCTTGACAACCATCCATACAATTCTTTCATGAATATAAAAAAAACTCAAGGAGGTTTACAACCTCATTTTAGTTAGAGAAATACGTCTTTAAAGTACCTACGTACACTGTTTTATCAGCAAAAAGAAAAATATTTCTTCATATTTTATTTACAATTTATTTTCTGTCTTTTTAAAATATGTTTCAAACAGTACTATAGTAATTACAATAACTAACAATTTGAAATAATAAAACCGAATATGAACAATAAAAAACTTATTTGACTCTCAAGTACTAGTTTTGCCCTCCAATTTGTTGGAAGATGGTGCTCCAAGGAGGGATTATAATCGATATTGACATCAATTTTTATTATTTTCTTTATATAATGAAGTTATTTCCTATTGAAAAATGTTGAGTGATTATTTCCATAGAAATTTTGATTGAAATCATTGCAAAAAGGAAAAATAGTAGTGCTTTTAGATGGAAAAATTAGAAAGTTTTTCAGTATTTCAGTGATAATCTGTTTTTCACCATGCATTTTTCATAGAGTTGGTCCGGTGGAAAATAGATGAAAAAATCGTGTTTTATATCACAAATTTATAGTGCGACTCTACCAAGATTTAACAGTACAAATTAAGTTGTTATTGTTTCATGGGCATCATGACAATTTACATTTGAATTTTTAAACCATATGGCCTTTTTTTTTGCAGTCATGAAGCACTTATTACAGATTGTGAAGCTGAAAACTATTTGAAGGATTATTACATTCCTGATTACATACTTCTACCAGAAAAGGAAATACAAAATGGCTATGAAGTAGCTTCTTGTCCTGTATTAGTATTTATCAACTCCAAAAGTGGTGGTCAACTAGGAGGACAACTTCTTTTCACATATGCTACTCTTCTTAACAAAAATCAGGTAAATTTCTCATGTTGTATGACTGTGTTTGATTGAATACGAAGTTAAGATGTTAATAGGAAGTTTAAAGTGTTTGCCTTTCGATTTCTGTTACTATCTGTTGTTTCTTGTACTTTGATTATTTTATTTTAGTTATTGTTTTGTTACTATCTGTTGTTTCTTGTACTTTTGTTACTTCTTTTTCTGGATTGCTCTGGACTTTTTTTCCTTGAGCCGAAGGTCTATCAGAAACAACCTATCTACCTCTGAGGTAGGTAGGGGTAATATGTGCGAGCACTCTGCCCTCTCTAGACTCCATTTTGTGGGACTATAGTGAGTGTGTTGTTATTCTTGGTATGCATACACATTTCTCGTTTCTTCACATACATAAAATTCAAAGGTTTTTAAGCTCTTTGTGGAGTACAAAATGTCGCGATTTTCCAAAGTGTTCAATGTGGAAATGACTGTTTTTCAGGTATTTGATTTGGGAGAAAAGGCTCCTGACAAAGTTCTACATCAATTCTACTACAATTTAGAAAAGCATAAGCAAAATGGAGATAGCTCGTCTTATGAGATCGAAAGGAGATTGAGAATCATAGTGAGTTTAGTAATTAGTTGAAGTATTACTTATGTTTTCTTTTGTTGCGATATATCTGAGGTATATTTACTCACCTTTAGGTGGCAGGTGGGGATGGAACAGCAGGTTGGATTCTTGGTGTTGTATCAGATCTTAAATTAGCTTATCCACCTCCGATTGCAACCGTGCCATTAGGAACAGGAAACAATCTGCCTTTTGCGTTTGGTTGGGTAAGATACGTACTAAGATCACATTTATCATCTTGTATAACGAACAATTTATGCTATATATGACATTAAACATGTTGCAATAGTTCACTCTTGATACTGTTTTTCGGGTGATTCTAGACACTATGAAAGTATAAAATCAAAAAGTTTATGGTCTAAATGCAGAATAATAGCACTTGTGCTTAGAAGCGGATCTAGCATATAACTAATGAGTGCTTTGTTACTGTCAATGTTTATAGAGCACTCTTATAGGTAGTCTATCGATTAATTTTTCATCTCCTTGAGAATTTGTCTAATGATTGCAGGGGAAAAAGAATCCTGGTATTAACTGCCAGTCCGTGAAGTCGTTCTTGAATCAAGTGAAAAATGGAAAAGAAATGAAAGTTGACAGGTAACGTTGGTTTTACTTGCGTTGTGAATTTGAAGATTCTCTGCATGTATGCTTGTCAACATATAGATATGTTTCGCGCCCTGAGGTTATTGTACCTCATATATTGCTGTAAATATTTGCTTCATCTTGGCCTGCAATACACCATTGTCTCAACTAATCTTCAGTACATACATTGTCCAATAATTCCTCGAATTTACCTTGTTTACATTGACTGACACTAATGCGGAAGCTGTTTGAAGGAAAATATGTGATTAATGTTCAAAAAACTTGTTTCTCTACAATGCACACACAAGTTTTTTTTTCTTCTTCATTAGACCACCTTGATAAATCGGAAATGACATGATGGTTATTGTGTTTCATCAGCTGGCATATTCTTATGAAAATGAGGGTTCCTAAAGAAGGTTCTTGTGATCCTATTGCACCTCTTGAGCTACCACATTCATTGCATGCTTTTCACGGTGCGCCTCAAACTGATACTTTGAACAAGGTATCAAATTCTGCAGTCCATTTTTTTCTTCATTATGGAAAAGCCATTTTCTTATGAAGTGTATTATGCAGCTAGAAATGTAGTTCAGCAAAGAGTATCTAGATATGCTCTGCCTATTTTGTACTCATGCTTAAGCATATTAATCCTTTTTATAGATTGGAATACATCTAATATTTGATTGGTTTGGTTCAAAATAGCTTTGTAACGTATACCTTACTAAGTTTTGCTTGAGAAGCCTGATTTTCTCGTGAATAAGTTAAAAATTATAATGTGGGATCTGCTTTTACCTAAAGGTGCGTTCTGCTTATTTTCAGGAAGGCAATCATGTATTTCGGGGAGGATTTTGGAACTACTTCAGCATAGGTAAGAATTGTAATCTGTCTTTTGAAATACATCTTCAACTGGTCTTTACAATATTGTTGTACTCCATTTTGGCATTTCTAATCCAGAAGAAATATTTTCAGTTGGTATACATATAGCCTGTTTTAGCGAACAATTATAAGACTAGATTGGTTTTATGACACCATTGTATATGTTGGGGAAAGCTAAAACCTACAGTACATCTATACTAAAAACTGTATTTAAGAGATCTACTTTTCGTAGAATCACTTCATAATTGAATCTGTTCAGTAGTGAATGTTTCCTAGTGTGGTCGATTTGATCAAGAGCTTAATTCTTGCGTTATCTGGTGTAATATTAATATTTTCATTCCTGAGTTGAAGTTTTTCACTTTTTTTCGTTAACTTGCAGGAATGGATGCTCAAGTTTCACATGCATTTCACAGTGAGAGGAAGCTCCATCCAGAAAAGTTCAAACACCAGTTGGTTAATCAGGTCCTTATTGTCATTTGGAATATGGTGTTATAATGTTATATTTTCCTACATGTTGTCTATATTTATGTACTTCAACTGTTGGTCCTTTTGTCTTTTCATTTGTTCGATTACTTTTATATGAAATATCTGATGTTCTTTTCTCTTTGTTCACGATTTGTTTAGAGGAATTATGCGAAGCTTGTCTGTAAACAAGGATGGTTTTGCACTTCTTTCATGCACCCATCGTCAAGGTTAGTTTTATAGTCAAGGTTAACCTGTATATATCGCTGGTCGTATCATTTCTTTCCTTCATTGTTTGAACACATACCATTACTTTCTCCCTGCCTGTATGAACTATGGTTTGGGAAATAATTTTAGCAATAGTGTACTTCAATGAGGTTCTCCTTTAGATGAAAACCTTGTACTGATACTGATTACAGTATCAGTAATTTTCTCTTGTTATTCATAGTGAATGGTGGTTGTTAGGTAGCGCCAACATTTTGCCTATGGCAAGACCTATGAGGGGGGATGGAGTGGCTTGGGTCGGAGTCATGATAGAACATGGCACTTGCTTGGTTCTCTTAGTTAAGAAATAAAGTTGTGCCTGTGCTATTAGCTATAGGTTTTGGCATAATGATAAGCACTTGATCCTAACAAGTTATATCAAAGCCAAGGTCACGAATTCATAATGATAAGCACTTGATCCTAACAAGTTATATCAAAGCCAAGGTCACGAATTCAATTTCCAAGAGCAGCATGTTGCATGAGGCAGGTGTTGAGAGAGGGGGATTGTTAATGCCAACATTCTGCCTATGGCAAGACCCCATGAAGGGGCTAGAGTGGCATGGGTCGTAGTCATAAATCATAATCGAACATAGTGCTTGGTTGGTTAATAATAAAGTTGTGCCCTTGCTATTAACTATAACTTTTGGCATGATGATAAGCGTTTCATCCTAACAATGATCCTTTCTTAGGACCATTCTCATGCTTTTGTATTTGCTTTTGATGTTAGATAGTCATGTAACAGCACATTTATGATCTTGGCATCTTTACACTTTGTCGCCGATTGTCTGTCCATATCTGTTCTGTGTTACATTAGTATGCGAAGATGATGATGAATGTAACAATGCCTCTCTTATAACTATTGTTTCATTTCAAACTAAACGTCATTGATTGTATCTCTTTAATTTTCTGCGCGCAGAAACATTGCTCAGCTAGCAAATATCAAAATAATGAAAAGGTCAGGTGAATGGATAGACCTACACATACCAAGCAGGTTGCAATATTGTTCTCTATTACCTACTGCATTACTTTCGCGCCTTTTTCTTAACCATATCTGTGGTTGGATATGCAGCATCAGGTCTATCGTCTGCCTTAATTTGCCCAGCTTTTCCGGTGGACTTAATCCTTGGGGAAGACCTAACAAGCAGAAGCTGCATGAGGTCAGTTTCAATTTTCTTTAAGTAACCTCTGCCCAAATCTAATCTAAGAATGTCATGTGTCAATAATGTAAAACATTTTCTGTACTTTAAACAGAGGGATCTTACTCCTCCATATGTTGATGATGGTCTACTTGAAGTCGTTGGTTTCCGCGATGCTTGGCATGGACTTATTTTGTTTACTCCAGGAGGGCACGGGACACGCCTTGCACAGGTTGTTAATTCAATGGAAACATGTTTGATTGATTATGTGTTCTTACTAATTGATCGTTAGATCATAGATGTATAATGTTCATCTCTATTTCTACTCTTTTTCTTAGGCGAATAGAATACGATTTGAGTTTCACAAGGGTGCTGGTGAGCATACATTTATGAGAATGGATGGGGAACCATGGAAGCAACCACTTCCTATAGATGATGACAAAGTTGTTATAGAAATCTCTCATTTTGGTCAAGTGAACATGCTTGCTACTCCACATTGTCTATCAAAAAGCATCAATATTCCTTCTATAGATCAAAGTTTTTTTGAAGATGACTTGGTGGAGGAGAGGAGAAAGTTGGGTGCAGCTGATAGTTTCCGAATTCCAGATGGTTTCGATATAAAACATCGTGCATTGAATTAACCAATACATGTGTTAGTAGGATGTAACAGGTGTTCCCGTGAATTGTTACGCTAGCCAGGGAAATTATAGTTATAGGAAAGAAAAAAGGTTAATTAGGCCTTTAGAATTAGCTTACATACAACAATTGTAGCATACTAGACAAATAAAAAGGAAACCAATATTGTAGTACTTTTTATCATGATATTTGAGTATCTTTTTGAATAATTTTTAATTATAAAAGCTTATTATCTGTAATTCGTTATGAAGTTTGTATATATGTCTAATTTACGTTAAAAAAAATACTATCAGATTAAGGACCATCATATTCTGGATAATCCCATTTTTTTTTTCATGAGGTCAGAATATATATTACTTCCTCTTTCCAAATTTATTTGCTATAAATTATAATTTACCCTGATACAGAGAGTTTTAACTAAAATAAAAAGAAAAGAGACATGAAGTATAAATAGTATAACATTAGCTAGGTATGGAAAAATCCTTTATAAAGAGTATTTTTCTTCTAATGGAACTCTATATAATGTAGATTCCGATATAATTAGGCTATATTGGCTCTAATATAGATACCCGACATCAAAGACAAACAAAACCAAAAAAAGACAGTATAACACTAGGTTTTGTACTATTCAAATAAGATCTACAAGAAGGCATGCCAATGAAAGCTGAATTAATTTTCATTACAAAAGTTTGTATTACGTTTTATTTTTTGATTTTTCACTAATATCGGGTACCAAATTGAAGTTTAACTATTTTGAATTTGTGCCTCGTAAAGCCCCATTCGAGGGAGCGCACCCTATCAAGAATCTTCTCATAAAATAGGACTCGAATTCAAAACATTTGATTAAGAGAAGAGAAATTTTATTTTACTATATCACATCCTTTGATGGTGTACTCTGTTTCAATATATTTGTCTAAAGGGATAAAAGTGGAATGGAAAACAAATTGTTATGGATAATTTGAATAAAAATAGTGATTATAATTCATTGGATATTTTTTTTTTATATTGTTTGGAGTAGGATCCAAGTCCAGCCCCACATACTAGGGAAAACCAGGTGCTCCCCACTCCTGTCCATATCAAACAAACAGATAATTGGATCAGCTAAATTGATACTCCCTAGATAAAGACATACATTTTTTTTAATTTTAATTTTATTTATCTTCTTTTTTTTTAAAAAATAATATTTTTTATCTGATTTAAATTTAATATGAAATCTAGAAATTAACGAAAATAATTAAAGAATTGTCAACGAAATTAAAGAGTTGTCGAGAGATATTTTTTATACATATTAAAATAAAAGTAAAAACAAATTAAAACGAAGAAACATCTTTTATATATAAATGTAAATTGTAATATTTTAAACTATATAGATTTTATGATAATATATCTTATTCGTCTCAATTTTTGTATTTGTTTTTTTAAAAAAAAAATTGAGAGTCAATATAGTTAATTATTAAAATTATTAGATTATATCAACTTAATATTAGTCAAAATTATATAATTTGATCTGAACAACTAAAATTGCATAAACTGAAACTAAGCAACTATATATAACTTTGTTATAATTATACAAACATTTTAAATTTATAAAGTTTAAATATTTTGTAATGACACAAAAACATTACATTATTATATATTTTATTATATTTAAACCATAAATAAAATATCTTCCTGTTTATTAAATTCATACAAAAACTAAATAATTACTATAGTGTCACTTAATTTGGAAGCACTTCACCCTTAAATATGAAACTTTTTGACGTGAATTTAAATTTAATCAATATTTAATATGAATAAATGAAATTTTCGCTAGGTGAATTCAAATTTAATCACGTTCGATATGGATAAAAAATTAATAGCGTAAGAAATAAAATGAACCCCCTTTCTTTTCTGTGCATCCAACGTACACACCCCACTTGTCATTCAAAACCAGGAGACACCGCAAATCCCTCTCCACCGCCTTTTTTCCTTTTTTTTTTTTTAAATTATTATTTTTGTATTATTTTTTTTTGCCCCCAATTGCTGTCCAATTTCCTATATAAAAAAAAAGTGTCACTACACCTTATTCTTCATCCAAAAACAAACAAAGCAAAATTAAGACAAAAAAATATCACTTCTTTTTTATTACTTTACAATCAAAAGGAAGATTGAAGAAAATGAGTTCATCAAGAAGAGCATGGATAGTTGCAAGTAGCATTGGAGCAGTAGAGGCATTAAAAGATGAAGGATTTGCTAGATGGAATTACACAATGAGACTATTACAACAACATGCCAAGGCTAATTATCTCACTAGGACTTATTCTACTCATTAAGCTAAGAGGCAAAGCCTTTCTGGAAAATCATCTACAATAATTGTTTCAAATAAAATGATTATGATGAAAGACAAGAAATTGAAGCAATCTGAAGAGTCTTTAGGAAATGTTATGTACTTGAGCTGTTGGGGACCTAATTGATAAGAGTAATCTCAATCTCAAGCAATATATTTTATGATGATCACGATAAATCAATCAATAAAATGTTGTTCTTTTTAGTACTATGACCTTATGAAATTTTACATGATTTCACGCTTTGAATTTCGTCGTTATAACGACACAACCTGAATGTATTAATAATATATAAATAAATTATATGAAATTAGTTATTCATATATTAGTTATTGTATTTATATATATATATTATTCCTCTATAATTTAAATGTGTTATATTTATATTAAATTTTAAAATATAAAACACGTGCGTGGTGTGTTGAATTTTAGTAGGAGTATATGTACGAATATAATCCAGTTTCAATTAGAGTGAGTTTAAATTAGAGACAGGCTAATTCATTTGAATATAATATTTAGAATTAATTAGATTTAATTTTGATTTTATATATTAATACATTGAACATATGTATTTGAAGTTTAAATTCGGTTAAGTTCATATTATTGTAATTAATTAATTCTTAAATTAGTGTGATTTAGAAAATTTGAGTGAGGAGAATCAGTTTAGAAAGCTATTAACAAGTCTAAAAAGTGAATTTGAATTTTGAATATGATTTTTGTAAATTATTTGGAAATGATGTTGTTTACATTTGCTGAAAATAGTGTTTGGAGATTGTTGGTCGGAGATTGGACGGTTGGTGGAATTTTGGACTGATTTTGAATAATAATGTAATTGGATATCACATAAAAGTCTTAACGTGTTATACCTTTTTTAATACAAAATACATATACTTGTAGATATTATTATACAATATACTTAAATTATTTGTATATGATACAAAAATTGTATAACAATAAATTATATTGTATAAATGTTATTGTACAAAAAATGAACTATACAGATATAAATTTAAAATATGATTATGTGGATGCAAAGTGTAGTGCTAGGCTGTATATTTTTAGGAAAAAAGATAGTATGCCTTTTATTTAGGATATAAATATAAATAAATAAGACAATTTTTAGTACCATTTTACACCAAGTATTTGAATTGGATCGTGAGCGATTTAATACCTCTAGACATTTGTCCGTTATTTGTAGTTCTGGCAACAATGATATTTGTGGCAGCGAAGCTATGCGGACAACGAGGTTTGGATTCGAGCTTAAGTAAATGCACGGAGTAGCGGCGGAGTCAGAAATTTCACGAAGGTCATGAAGGGTGTCTAGAAAAAGTGGAAAAAAGAAGGTCACAAAGGGATGAGATTTGCACACGTGAGCACCTAAGCGTTGACCCTTTTTAAAGGTGTCTAAAATCACAGGATTACAACACTTTGTTGTGTTAAAAATGTTTAGAATATGTTATTTAATCACACCGTATGTCATTTTACTTATATGTTAGGTTATTAGGTACTCCCTCTGTCCTAATTTATGTGACTTACTTTCCTTTTTAGTCAGTCCCAAAAAGAATGACACATTTCTATATAAAGTAACAATTTGACTATAAAATGTTTATTTTGCCCTTAATGAAATGATTTACAGCCACACAAATTTCTATCATCATTTTGGACCACAAGTTTTAAAAGTTTTCCTTTCTTTCTTAAACTCTGTGCCGAGTCAAAGTACCTCATATAAAATGGGACGGAAGGAGTACTATTTTTCGATGAAGTAATAACAATATAACATAGCTTATATGCCCTTGACACGGAGTACTATGTGAGTTCATATAAACATCGTGAAATTATCAAACGATCTATAATTGTTTGGTACTAAATAAACTTTTTCAGCGGTCTTCATTTGTTTTTTTTTATAATTCTTGCTGGTGATATCAAGTGTATAAGAACGATATACAACATGTGTATCATTAGTGCATTTACCATTAGACATTTATTATACGCAAAATAATATTGTAGAAATATGTATTTTATACAATAATGATATAATTTTTATACTTATGATACATTTTCTATACATATTTAGTGATGATATGTTTTCTATTACTATATATAATTTATAACTTTTAAGTGACTTTAACTTATGTGCAATTTTGGAATTTAATAACATTTTTAAACTTGATTTGACGAGTTGATAAACGTACGAAAAAGTCCATAATATTATCATCTTTTTTGACTTATATATACGTCTTCCCAAAAAAAAAAAATTAAAGTCAAACTTTTAGCTCCACCTAAACGACAACATTCATTCCCCTAAATTTGTTTATGGCCTGAAATTGAAAGTTATCATCGGCATTCCACCATGGCTGCCGCCGACCACCGCAAGCGACAGCAGTCCAACGGGAAACTCTCGTGGCTTTGCCCCTTCACTAAATCGATATTTCCGGCTAAGCGTCGGCTCCGGCTCGATCCTTCTAACAATCTCTACTTTCCATGTGAGTCATCGCTCCTAAACCCTATACTACTTTATTGCACTTTAAAGTCGTTAGGTTCGAAGAAATTGTTATTGTTTGAATTATTCATGGTACGAAGAAAAGTAATTTGGGCTCAAATTCTGTATTTTCGTTAAAAATATTCATTTCATTTGTACAAAAAATCTATTCAGAACCTATAAACTTAAAATCAAGTGATATCTAGTCGGAGTTATGATATTTGTAAAGCAAAATGGTTTCTGACATAAGTGAAAGGAAGATACTTTTTTTTTTTTTATAACCATGGTGTCTGGGCCAGATTACGCTCACCTGGACTAATTCCCTGAGGTATCTGTCACCTCACCAGATTGCCCACCTCGACTAATTCCACGACATATTTGTCACCTCCCACTAGCAATAGGTGCAGATGGCAAGAAATCACATAGTGTTTTGTCTCTATTGGGAATTGAACCTGAGACCTCATGGTGCTCAATTCACTTCATTGATCACTTAATTGAACACTGGAGAATGATTTTATCAAGGAAAGCATTTTGCCTTGTACCAAATAATATTATATTCATGTTTGAAGCAATGAAATTCTGTTTTAGCTATGTTATGTTGGCAATGATAGAATGATGGTTGCTGTTTTACTTTTGTGTTCTGAAGATGAACCGGGAAAGCAGGCGAAGAGTGCCATAAAGATTAAGAACACAAGCAAATCTTTTGTAGCATTCAAGGTAAAATATTTCCCGTTATTTCTTGTGTTTGCAGCCTTTCAAGCTTTTTGGCATTGATAACAAATGCAGATTTTTAAAATTTTTATTTTAGTTGAAACATAGTTTGAGTATGCGGTGCCATTGATATTTTACCGGCTTTACCATTTCTGTATCACTTTTTGCATGCAGTAGCTTACTGATTTATAACTTGCTTAAGTTATATAATTTGTGATGTTTCTTGCGAAATTCAATTCAAAGACATTGTATTGTTATCTTAACCATTAATCCATATGGATGATTAAATAAGCAGTGGTTTAAGCTTCTAATTCCTTTTTGAGTTTTTAAGTAAGTTTCTGGTTCCTTTTGAATTTTTAAGTTTCAAACTACTGCACCAAAGAGCTGCTACATGCGACCTCCTGGAGGTATTCTTGTACCTGGGGAAAGCTTGATTGCTACTGGTATAAATTTCTCCTCACTTTTATTTCAATTAATTTAATATCCTTTTTTGTTTTGAGTGGAAAGCAGATATTTGTTTTTACATCTTCCATTTATTTTTTGTTATGTATCTGATTGACAGTCTTCAAGTTTATTGAACAACCTGAAAACAATGAGAAGCCTATAGTAGATCAAAAGACCAAAGTAAAGTTCAAGATCATAAGTTTGAAGGTGAAAGAAGGAACTGATTACGTACCTGAGTTGGTAAGTTAATCAAATTTCTAGGCCTTGAAAAATTGCAAGTTTCTCTATTAAACCACAAATTCTTTAGGTGCCATCACTGTTCCTTGGCTTATATGCATGTGTACCGTCTTCTGTTACACATTGAACTTGTTACTGACCGAATCCTGTTTATTAGTTATCCACTTACAGCAAATTTTCAAACTTGAATCGATTTTGTAGATCATGGATTTAAACATACTTTAAATTGGAAGTCATTAAGTTTCTTGTTTTCCTTTCTATTCCGTGTATCTTCTTTGGTTAGAATCCAAGTCAATTTGCTCAGGATATTTTAGAAACAATGATTAAGAAATATAAGCTTTTGTTATCTTCAGTGTTTAATAAATAGAGTATATTTTCATCAGATGTTTTGAATGAAAATAGGGGAGCTCCATCAAAGTTAACAACTGAATATTCTACGAATTGCTGGCAGCCTGGCACATTGACATCTTGTTAGATGATTGTTTATTTCTAACTTCCATTAAGGGTGCATTCAGAGTGAAGGAAAATGTTTTCTTGCAAAATAAGTGGATTTGTTACTTATTTTCTAATGTTCGGTATGTAAGCTAAAAATATTATCCTAAAATCATTTGTATGTGGGGATGGGGGCTATGAGCATGGGGGATGAAGATGAGGTGTGTTGAAGGGTGGGGGGAGCACAATCTTGTGGAATGCCACTTGTGGAACTTGTTTTCCTTACTTCCATTAGGGAGGTCATCTTCCTCATTTTTAAGGAACTTGTTTTCCTATAGAAAATGTTTTCAAAACAATTTGATCAACTGAACATGGGAACATTGGAAACCGTTGTCTCATTTCCTCCATACTTAACACACCCTAAATATATTAGTAATTTGTTAGATGAGGTTACAAGCTCTGCAGTTGATGCCCTTTAGTTAAGAGAGTAAGAGACAAATCTGTTTGAGTAACGATCTAAAGCTAATTGGTGCTCGCGATATTCATATGGTGTGGTTTCTCTTCATCTTCCATTTACTTATTTTAGGAGTTGTTCTAGCCACTTTTGTTGGTGTTCTATAAAAATGTTGATTGCTGCAGAGGCTTCTTTCTGTAGGTGATGGCTGAAAAGATGTTTTCCTGGTACCTTCTTTTGGTTAAAAGAATTACGAAGTTGCAAGAAAAGAGATGCTTTGTTTGTAGCAACTCATTCCCAGAATAGAAAATGCATTGATGAAATCTTGTAGAGATGTGTTTATAATTGTAGCAAAACCATGACCTTTCCCTCCCTGCTGTCTACATATTCCTGTTGTTGATGTTGGCAATTTCTACAATGAAAAACGCCTTTGACATATAGGCTTGATGTGAGTTTTTCTTTTGACAAGTTTCTTTGCTAATCTCAATAGCTTAATCAGCTAAACATCTTAATATTTTCTTTTATGATGAAGAGAGTAGCATTATCGAGATTGAAAACTTTTCAGAACTTAATGATATTTAGTTGCTTTTGCATACAACTCTGAAGTATAAATTTTCCACCTCCTCTATTACAAAAAATGAGAAGGATAACAATTTCATATATAATCCATCTTTCAGTCATAGTTTTTATCATTCTGGATATCTATGAATCTTTTTTCCTTTCATCATCATGCGTTACTCCTAGGAAAATAGTCTTGGTGCAACAGTAGGACTACATTTGACCTGGGTGCTATTATTGGTAGAAAACTTTGTAATGTAAGAGGTAAATCATAGGTCGCAACTAAAACTAAAATGTGGGATTTCTGTTGCCCTTATATCGAATATCTGGTCTGTATCCGAAGTAATAGTTCTTAGTGGTGTAGCACTCATTGGTTTGTTTTATGCAGTTTGATGAACAAAAGGATAAAGTCAGTATTGAGCGTACTCTAAAGGTGGTGTTCTTGGACCCTGAACGCCCTTCTCCAGTAAGTGTTGAACATGTTATATTTGTTTGTTTATGCATTGTGCTAATGGGCAGTCTCCAACCAAAGTTATTTTAATGATTAAAGGCACTGGATAAACTAAAACGTCAGCTGGCCCAAGCTGAGACTGCAACAGAAGCTGAGAAGAAACCTCCCGTCGACACAGGTCCAAATGTTGTTGGAGAAGGTTTAATAGTAGATGAATGGGTAAGTATCTGCTGTTTGTGTAAAGACATGAATAATTCTAAGTCCCGACTTACTTCATTCCTCTAACAATGTGTTTCTGCTCACTATGCTTTATAGAAAGAGCGGAGGGAGAGGTATCTTGCTCGGCAACAAGTTGAGGCAGTGGATTCAGTAAAGCAGTAGAGAGTGTTTATGTAAGTGCGTCTTTTTCCAGAATAGCAATGTAAAATCAGATCCACACTTTTTATTATTGCCTTTCTTTGGATTGATGGTGTAGAAGGTTAATGCAATGCTTCATGTAAAGAAGAACAATGAGTGGAGATTTAAGATTAGAAATAATTATATTTGGGAAAAGATACAAGTAGCACACATGGAGAATAGAATCAGACACACTTGATATGAGATGTTCTACATGACCTCAAAATGTACGGACTGTGTAGATAAGAATCTTCTTTTATTTCTTAAACTCTGTGTCTGATCAAACATGAATTCACATAAATTGAAACGGAGAGGTTAGTACATACCACAATCGAAGGACATATAGAGGGAGGGGTGTGTGTTCCTTTCTCATAACAGAAAAGAACGTTACATTCAATAGGAGAATTCTTTGTTTGTTGCTCTTCTTAAAAATCAAAATCATCCTGATTAGGCTTTGGTGAAGTGAGCAAAGCTGTATAAAGCCTGAGTCTGTCTTCTGTCAACGACGAAGATCGAGACAACGGTCTTCTTGGTCGAATAAACGACAACGATGTGAGAGTCAGCCGGTGTCTATATCTCCTCCAGGCCAACTGAATAGCAACGGCAGCCCAAGTTCGCCATCCTGGAGAATAATATCTGGCGCTTCTCTTCACTTTCTCATTCACAAATGTGTAGCGAAAATGTTGAGTGACATACTTGACATCATCTGCTTCGAGGCCAAACGCTTCTGTGGTCTCGAGAGTCACTAGCGATGAGGAGGAAGGCGGGAGACGCTCCACGAAGGGTTTCCGGAGGCACCTGTTGGGAAAAAAAATGAATGAAGAACACAAAAGATTTAGGCTTGAAACATGTCAAAATATACAAAAGCCTGTTTACCCAACTTTTTGAGGTGTTATCATTTTATTATAGTGATTATTTCGATGTCATACACAGATGGGACCATCAATCTTAGAGTGAATTAACCTTGTGTACACTACCATCTTAGTTTACTAGACCCGTTTTTCAAATTAATTAGCCAAACACGAATAACTACTCTCCGTAATAATTTAAATCACTTGTAAACATACCATGAGAGAAGTTCGTCGCCGCTGAAGTTTCCAGGGCCTAACATGCAACAGCTTTCGACACCATCTCGAAGTTCTTGACTGCTTTGGAGATGGCCTCTCACTATGAACAACATTCTCTGAACTGGATCACCTTCTCTTGTTATCTTTAAGAAAATATTTGTGGTGTTTGGATCAGTTTGTAGGTACGTTAACTAATTCTACGAAATATTTGTCACCTTTTACAAGCAACAGGTACTAGGAATATGAATGTTTACATGACATTTAAACTTACGGTTTCCCCCTTTGTGAAAATCAAGGACTTGACGCGATCACATATGTTCTCCAGGACCAAATTATCCATATGTTGAAACAAAGGAACCTGAATAAATATGTGCAAAACATAATTAGTTTGGGCAATACATATGAATGATTCTAGCCCAGATAAGCTCGGTTGATTGTGTAAACGACCACTCAATTTTTATTTTATTTCACCAAAGTTGCTAGACTATTTTTTTTAACAAATAAAACATAACTTTGCTCAAATATCAGAGAAAGTTAGGATGCTATTTCTATTCAAACTTCGTTTAAAAATCCCAACAACTCAACAACAACATATCCTATGTGTGACTTTTTTACTACAAAAAATAATTTAATAAATTCTGTAAATATTATAATAAAATCGAACGATTTTTCGTTACAAAATATAATTGAATTAAATAAAATCAAAATTGAATGACCATTAATCCCACATTTTAGGCCCATTGTGTTATTCAGTCCATTTAAACTAAGAATACACTGACCAATCAAATTCTAGAAAAGGGTACGTACTTGTACAACAAGTACTTTAGGGATAGTTTGGTGTGAGGGATAAGAATAAATAGTCGTGAGATAAAAAAATAGTTTTGGGATAAAAAAAATTGGTGTCTTGTTTGGTTGTCATGTTTGGGATAACTTATCCCACCATGTATATCATAGTGATGGGATAAGTTATCCCATGTACATGGTGGGATAAGTTATCCCAGGATAATTAATCCTGGGATAACTTGTTCCCAAGTTTTAATCCTCATTCCATTTTAACTTGTTTGTCCGATTTTAATTTGACATAAAATTTAGCAAGTAAAATTCAAAATTATAAATTTTAGGGGAAAGGGCCAAAAATGTCTTTAAACTATGTGAAATGAACAAATGTCCCCCGTTTTCAGTTTGACTCAAAAATTTCCTTACTGTCAATATTTTGGTTCAAAAATATCCTTACAGTCAATACTTTGGTCCAAAAATTCCCCTATAGTTACTAAATGAGTGAAAAATGCCCTTTTCCGAGAAGTTAGAATTAATGTAAAAAAGATACTCCCTCCGTCTCATTGAGTTAGTTTGACTTGGCATGAAGTTTAAGAAAGAAAGAAAGACAGACTTTTGAAACTTGTGGTTTAAATAAGTGATAAATATTTATGTGGCTATAAATCATTTCATTAAGGGTAAAATGAATATTTTAAAATTAAATTATTACTTAATATAGAAATGTGTCATTCTTTTTGGAACTAACTAAAACGAAAAGTAAGTCATATAAATTGGGACAGAAAAAATAGTATTTTTTTTAAACAGACTAAAAAGGAAAATAAGAAAAAGTATACCTGTCTAACCAAGTCCAAACAAAGATGATATTTGATGTCTCTTCTAAGTCCCTCAGGAAGGTTGCTTATCATCTCATATTCATCAACTCCTCTTGTTGCTGCAAATCTATGCCTTTCATAATTTCTGACCCTTTGCTTGAATCCTTGAGGCAACCTTCTTCTCCTCATCCACCATTCTACGTTTCTCATTTTTAGTTGCATTGCTTGTTTCTTTGATGTTGTTGCATGCAAGAATACCTTCACCACAACATTATTATAATTACTATTATATGACCATAACATATACAACACCATTACATTGTTTGGTTGTTGGTTAGGAAGTGAATTGTTTACGTATTGGTAGACAATTCAACATAATACGTACGATGTTTGTCCATCGTTCTATAATTCTACACAAATAAAACATGTAGTACAAGTTCTGAGTCAATTTATATATTTTATTTTATGCAGGATATATAGAAGATGGAATAACTAGGTCATATCTAAATCAATCCCTACGTACATAACTATAATTAGCAATCAAACAATCCCTAATTAATAACATTGCATGTTCTCTATTGTCAATGTTGACAATAACAGAATCAGAATTTACACTAAAGAAATTCAAAATATAAAAATATAAATACACAAATAAGTCAAGAAAATTCAATAGCTATATTGAGACTCATGTTTAGGAAGGTTACCTTGATATTACCAATCAACATAGTGACAAGAAGAAGACCAGTAGTGAGAACAATGATTATGAATACATCTTCCAACCAATCTGTTGTGCTCTCCAAATTGCCAAATGTACTGTATGTAAAATTATCATATAATTAAATACAATATTCTGTTTTGTTATTTTATACTAAAGTGACGAGTAAATTATTTTATGGTTCAGACTTTCAACATAGTACTATTTATTTTGGCATCGAAAATATTGAGTTCAAAGATAAAAACGGTTTCATGACAACGCTACATCCGCCTCTAATTGCTTTAATGGTGGTAATTAAGTGAGACGTTTAAAAGAGAAATCAAACACAATTACTCCTATGGCTAATTAAGAGCTACTAAATAAATTCATTTTTAAAGTTGTACAAAAATCTCAAAAAGACAGATAATACGAACAAAAGGAGTTATTAATGATCTTTCATTTCTTACTAAAATACTCTCTTATATCACTCAATCAAATAGTATAAAAACTGTATCTTATTATGTAGTTAGACAAGACACACTACACGAAAATAAGAAATTAGCGACAGATTTTTTTTGTAGCTAAATAGCAAAAATTTCAGGTTAATCTCATTTAGCTATAAATTAGAAACGGATTATATAAAAATTCAATTAGCCAAAAGCTATTTAGCGATGAATTAGCTAGGGATTACTGATAAATTTTATAGCTAATCCATGTTTTCAAGAAGTGAATATAGGTCGCCTTTTAAAATAAAGAGATAAAGTAAAATATGTACGTACGTACCTGAGAGTCATTAGACCCCAGAAGATGGGAAATAATATTTTCTCGAAACGATTCTCATTTGTGACAAGTTGAACAGTCCATTTATAAACTCCATAACCAAAATTGTGTTCAGAGGCTAGACATGTTGATCTTGCAATTTTGGTCTCACCCCATATGACTCTACTTTTATGCTTCACCAAACTACTTGTTCCATAAAATATTTGCTCTTCACATGCCAACATTCTTAGGCTACAAACATTTGTAACTCTGCACTGTTGTTTCAAACATTTTGCTGCCCTTTGGATTCCTAGCAAGTACCAACATGCTCCCACTGCCTGTATATATGTTCATATTTTAGAGTGTAACAATTCGGTATAACACATAAACGTGTCTTTTAACTTGACGTTAATTAATATTTATGTCTGTCCTTCAACTTTGGATATGCACAATATTATTAGTTACTTAAAACTTGTATAAAGTTGAACAAGTAAACACATGGTGTCTCATGCAAATTGTCATGTAGGAAACTTGTGTGTATCTACTCATTCAACTTTATACAAGTTTAAGTATCTATTGTACACACCCAAAATCGAAAGATATATAAATATCAAATGAGAACAAATTAAAGAACATGTATATGTATTATGTCTAATAATAAAACAAGAAAATATTAATTATCTTTTCTTGATATGTTAAAAATGATAAGTAAAAATAAAAATCTATTTTTTTAAATACTGAACAAATAAAAATGAACGAATTGAATATGAAAATAGTGAATACTTACGTGAGAGGCAACAAAATAAGCAATCAAGTTAAGAGCAATTCCCCACCAAACAGTACCAAAAATGTATCCAGAGAGATTCTGCATGCGTCTTAGTAGGCAAACTGAGTGATAAATTTTGGGCAGATATTGAAACAAAAACACTATTAATAATACTGTCATCACTGTTGTTATATATCCTTTCTCCAGTAAACCTGGAATCCCTACCCACATTACTATCTGCAACAAAATAATATCAAATTATTAATTAATAATTCCCTCAAACTTCTAAAATTAATATTATATACTAAGCTACTGAATGTACTTGTCAAAAATATAGATAGTCCTATTAATGAGGTAATTTTTATTTTGTTATGGGGTAGTTTGATTCGAAATAAGTTATCTCGTAATTAATTATTATGTAATAAGTTATTTTAAGATAAGTTATTCCACCATGTATATGAGATATATAACTTATCCCATCACTAAGATATAAATGGTGGAATTAATATTCCAGGATTGTCTAATATAATATCTCCAACCAAACGTAGGAGAAAATAATCATGCATTTTATCCCTGGATTATTATACCTTATACCTCACACCAAACAACTCCTAATAATGTTGATGTTCGCACAACTAAAATATCACTACTTTCTCATTGAAAAATGTTCAGCGGCTATTTGATTGAATCAATGTGAAAAGAAAAAATAGTAATTATGAGGAAGCTTTCCAGTATATCAATGAGAGTTTGTTTCTCACGCTATGCATTTTTCCAGCTGATTCGATAAAAAATAAATTAAAAAATTATGTTTTATAACACAAAACATTTTATACATATCACGATCACAAATTCGAGTTTGGCATCCGTTTTTGTCCATACATATATATATTTTTAAAATATGAAATATAAAGTCTGAAAATCATCCTTTTTTCAGTTCATTATGTAGTGTTGATTCTATAATATTAAAAAAAAAAAGACAAGTGTCAAAATATTGAGAGGGCCCCCTTTTTTTAGTTATAAATAAATTATAGGAGTAGGGTTTTTCAAAAAAATTATTGAATACTATTTGTTAAATATCAATTCTTTTTATCAATTTCACTACTTCTATCCAAATATATATAGTAATTGATTATTTATAAAACTAATTTAGTACCTAAAACCATTTTTGAACACTTGATGTTTATAATATACTTTTAAACATCTAACCCAAAGGATCCGGTTCCTCTCCATTTCTCTTCTCTCCATTTTTCCCAAGTTCTAGCTTGGATTGGAGATACATGTCATAGTTTAGAATTAATGATTGAGATTTAATTGATTAAAGTAGAGTCCTAACCATAGTTATTTACTTCCATATATTTATTTCTTAAATATTTTTGCAATCCATTATATTTTCCCTAAATATATTTAAAACTTTTTTTTACTGCCCTACATACATATTTAAAACTTTTACTAAATATTTTTACTTTTTTGAAAAAAATTATAATACAGTTAAACATTTTTATTATTCTAATAGAGTATTACGAGCTACCGTGTCTATAGAGCAATATGGACTCCATTTAGGGAGTAAGAATGAATTTAAATTGCAAAACTATTTAAGAAACAAATATATGGAAGTAAATAACTATGGTTAAGACTTTGCTTTAATCAATTAGATTTCAACCATTGATTCTAAACTATGACATGTGTCTCCAATCCAAGCTAGAACTTGGAGAAAATAGAGAGAAGAAAAATAGAGAGGAGCCGAATCCTAACCCAAAGGGGCTATTGGTGACTCAGAAACTATACATAGAAGAAAATAAAAATAGACTTGGGAGATATCCGTGAGGTAGACTACTCGTCATTATATTATCCTACAAATTTGTTTTGAGTCCTCTTTCTCTATGAAAAAAAACGAGATGGAATCAGAATCTGAAGTTTATGACTTTGTGATTCTAGTCATTTTAAGTTATTGGATCCTAAAAGTAATAACTCGAGGTTCTAATAGTAATAAATTTATAGTAATATTTAATGGATGTCTTAAAAATAATATAATTTTTTCAATAAAAAACTATTGAATTCGATCGAACAGTAACATAAATATATTTTAGCTTTGCCCCGAAACTACATAAAGTTATCACGGCGTGCATAAAAACCAACGGCCATGACATGCATGCCCTTTGTCTTTTTTTACTAACAATATTTCATACTAAAATACAAAACATGCATCACCATTTATCATCACAATATATATTGTTACATATACCACAAAAGAAGCATCTAGGTTTATCTTCTTTGATTCTTTGTGTTTAGCTTATACTTCATCGATCAACATCTAAAAATTTAACCTATTAGATAAAACATATTCAACAAACGCACCTGAGGTAAAGGAAGGATGACAAAGAGATCGAAAAAGAAACCCTTCTTGGATTTCAAGTATCGTAAGGCCACAAAACATCGAAAACTTTGGTCTTGATGTAGTCGAGAACCTCGATTACTACTACTAATTCGATTTTCATCCATTTTTCCATCGTAATGATGTAATTTATGCATCTTGAATTGTATCCACATGTTCCATAAATGCATCGCATCGGTCATGCATCGAAGAACCGTGACCGTTACCGCGAACCAACCGTCGATAAAAAGGCACATGCAAGTCTCGCTTATAGAAAGGGCGTAGAAAAAGAGAGGATCCACAAATAGCCCCGTGGCGCATACTAATAAAAATACTCTATTCCATTCTTGAACCCAAGGCGCTCTAGGGTCTATGACTTTCCACGAGAAAAAGTCTGTTAGTCTTCCTCTTCGACTACGGCCACTACAAATGTTGTAGTCATTAGAATTATCATCTTCTTTTTCCTCCTCTTCTATGTTATCTTGCTCTTCCTCGTCCTCGTCCATGTCATCATCACTTCGATCACTATAATTATTTGATAGTTCAACTTCATGATGACTAGCCATTAATTTTTTTTTTGTGCTAGTTTTTTTTTCTTTTATGGGTTTGGGATATGGAGATAAAAAGGAAGGAAGAGAATATATGCACTTATTTTTTTGGAGTTAGGAGGGGATATATAATTTGAAACAATTAATAATAACAAGAAGAGGACATAAATTATTGTAGATATGGGAAGAACATAACCTGACAAAAATGATAGGAACTTCCATGACTGCCCTTATGTAATTACAAGGATATATAACAATAAATTAGTTTTAAAAATGTAATCAACGAAATTGGTTCTTGAATTTTTTGAAATTAGTATTAATATTTTATAATTTATTTTAATTTTTGCAAATTACTGCATAATTAAGTAGTTTTATTTTTTATTTTTTTATATTTGCGAAAGATGAAAAAGTGCTTTTTAATGGTGTTTTGGTTGGAAATACAACGTTCCTCTAATCCCATATAGATGAATTATTAAGGTATGACATATTTCTTAAAAAATATATATTTAAAGACATTACTTGTCATTATCATCGTTTTAATTCTTTCCAAATTCTTCTTAAAAGTACAATACTCATTATTTGAGATTTTATAATTGTTGAAAATCCCATTAAAATAAAAAATAATTCATACATTTTAAAATTTTGAACAATTTATTTATATCGAATAAGAAGGAATATTATTTTTACCACCTAATAGTACTGATGGCTATGCGATGGGGAATTAACATGGGACCAAATAAATTATTTTTTGTAAGCTAATGTATGTAATGTACGTAGGCAAGAGCTATTTAACTTTTTGGAGAAAAAAAGGCATACTTTGTGTAACTTTTGTTTGTCATATAAATCCTTTGTAACTTTCATTTTTCCTGCAAATATCTTTCAACAACTTCACTTTTTCCATGACACTTAATTAATTATTTCAGTCCTAATAAGTGATAATGTAACACTTTGTATTTTATCGCAAGTGTAACTTTTTATATTTTTTATATCGTCAAAACGCTATACGTATCAATAAAATTAAGGTAAATTACTTTTTTTTCCTGTTCCAATAAATCATATGACACTTTTCGTTTTCGTCAGTCACAAAAAAGAATAACACATTTCTATATTCAATAACAGTTTAACTATAAAATGTTCATTTTACCCTTAATGAAATATTTTATCCCACACAAAATCTATGACTTATTTTAAACCAGAATTTAAAAGTCTTTTTTTAATATTAAACTTTACTCAATCAAACTATATCATATAAACTGAAACGGAAGGAACATTTGTTATATCATGTTAACAATATCGATAATATAAAAATTATTGAGAGTGTTATTATATATAATTTAAATTAAAAAAGTAACAAAAAAACGGAAGAAGTTGAAATGGGGGGTAATTTAGGAATAAGTGAAGAGAGAAAGGAGAGACAGAGAAGTTGAGTCGGGCAGGTTGGCAAAGGGGCAAAGGTCATATTCACGAATAAGTTTGAACAACACAGGTTCTTCGCACTTTCCCTCATTTTGTTTGTTTCTTAAGTCAATTATTATACCGAAGAAAACTAATATATATATATGAAAAATAAGTTAATCACGAACAAAATCTGAAGAAACGAGAATATTATTGATAAAATGATATGAGTATGATTTTATTCCTTCATTGATTCTTTCTACTAAGATTTCTTCTTTAGTGACGTATTTCTCGAACTAGAATGATTTGAATTTAATCTCTATGAAAAGATTTGTGGATCTTCTTGAAGTATTTGATTATCAAGAAGAGTCTGACATATCTTGATCTCTTTATTAATATCCCAAGAGTTTATGAGATATTCAAGATACTATTTAAAGATATATAATATCATTTATATAGGCATATATATAATATTCTTTATATAGACATGAACTAGGGTTTATGGTAGAGTAGTTTCCAAGAATCCCAACTAGAATTGAATACGTCTTGTAAAGTCACATAAAATTTCAATGTCTACAACCTAATTAAGAAAGTGAATAGTTTTTTTTAAATCTAATGGTCTAAAATGACAGATATGTCAAATGTATTAAAATGTCTCTTAATTATATGATTTTAAATAGGAGAAATTACGCGGATAAGCAAACATATACTAGTTAATTAGCTAACATAGTTATAGTTTGAATTAATTACCACTCGCAACCTCTTTTTAGCTATAATACGTGCGCCTCTCCTCTCTTCCTCTCTCTCGCCTCTTTCCTCTCTTATACATATACATATACAATTATATGAAAAATATACAAATACAATTCACGTCTCTCCACTCTCTACCCTCTCTCCTCCCTCTCCCAATCTCGCTCTCCTCTCTCCTCCCTCTCTCAATCTCGCTCGCCAGACATACAAATACATATGTATGCCAGTTATATATATATATATATATATATATATATAT
>JAJOOH010032714.1:0-12290 GCA_029582605.1 Solanum gracilifrons
AAAAGATACCATGACAATACAATAAAAGATATGTATTTCCGTCGCAAATTGCTATTTGCTGCTTATAAAAGCTAGAGTCGATGAAAGAAGGGTCTTACATCGATCTTAGGTTCGTAATTCACCTCAAAACCTTCAAATATATTCAAACTCCTGCTGTCCCAACTCTAAAATGTGATATGCTACGCAATCGATAAAACAAATTATACCACGATGATGAGCCCAACGCGTAGAACAACTTTTGTCAAGGACTTACGTCGAGAAAATCTATATTTCGCTTGATCATAAAAATGGGTTTATATGTTTTCTCTATATATTTAGCTTAAAATGAAGAAAAAACTCGAAGAGGAAGATATATACAACTTTCCACCGACCTAGGGCCCCACCTCACTTGCCTGCTTGCGCAGTCCCACGAAAATGTGAATATCTCTCTATTCTGAAGTCATATGAATGAAAGGTTTGATGCGTTGGAAACTAGACTCGTAGACCTTCGATTCGATAGTTTGTGGGCCCCATAACTCTTTATAGATTGGGAGAAAACCTCCAAGACATTTGACCCAAATTTCAGAGAAATCTTTAAGAAGGAACATACGATAACTTCCGCCAACTTTTATTTTGCCACTTACCTAACTTCAAAACATGAGATGCAACACTTGAACACTTAAAATAGGACATACCACATCATTCTTAATTTATTACTCACCCTCCTTGTCTTTTCACGAAGATACGAGTTAATTTAGACGTTTTGAAAAGTCGGGGTGTTACATATATGAATTGATTATGCCTATGACTATGTTGTTGCCTCTTATGCTTATAGCCTATGTCTTATGATGATGTCTCTTATGATTTTGGTATATGTCTTATGTTGACTAATTCCTATGATATGCTTATGTTGATGATTTATGCTAGCCATCATCTTTAGTACTTTGTTGTACTAACGCATACTCTTGCCTATATTCTTAACAAATGTAGGGCTCGGCGATATCGACTTCCATCCCCGCGGCTAGGATCTTAGTAGATGTAAGCAAGTGAAGATTTGGTGAGTTCTCATAGCATCGAGGATTTGACCACTATGTCCTTTTTGTCTTTCCTTATGTTTAGACTTTTGTATGGGCTGTGTCCCTAAAACTTTCATGTATTAAACGGTTTGAGACAATGTTAAAGACTTCCGCTTCATTTTATGAGACTTTTTTTAATAAAGTTGGACCCATGGTCCGATTTTATTAAGATAATATGATGGGCTCAAAATGAGTCCATGTAGTCATCAAAACAAAAAATCAAAAACAAATAAAGGCAAGTTGGTACAATACAATAAGACCTTAGATTATCGGGTGTCCTAATAAGTGTTGCAACTCAACCTTCATCTTCCATTTTGATTCTCCACCGCTGCTGCTATTCCCATGGATTCTGATGTCCCATTTCTCCTTCATCTCTATATGGTAATCAATTTCCTTCACGAGATGGATGTCTTGCTCAGCTTAAGGTATCATTTTCCTCTTTGTGGTGTCTTTCTTCTTTCTCCAGAGATTTCATAATATTCTTCTTGTTTCAAGGTATGCCATCTGGTAGTGGTTCCTGAGCTGGGGTTAATTATGGGAAAGTGAGTAGCTTTCTGCCGATCTTCCCGTTATACACTCTTGTAGATAGTACTCACACATCTAGTTCACTTATGAGATAGCCACAAAATGTATTTTGTGGCTTTTCTATGCTTTTCATGTTAAGGATTGCTGGTACTCTTTATTTTCCTCGTCTTTATTCTGATTGTTGGTATTTGATGTTTATCCATGTTTATTATCCCTTTTGATCTGCCTGGTAGTTGATTAAAATGTTGATACTGTAGTTTTCCTTCTTGCTCTTGATCTATAGCTGTATTTGTGATGAAATCAGCTAATTGATTAGCTTCTCTAAAAACGTGCCTTATCTGAATATTAAATGATTTCATCAGTCATGAATCTTCTCTATCTGCTCAATTAGATACCAAGGTATTTTTCACTCCTTTCTAATCATATTTTTAAGACTTCACGAATCAATCTCTAAAATTGTGTTAGCATAATGATAACCTTGTAGTTTACAGTACCTCAGAGCTTTCCATATCGTCGTTAATTCAGCCACCATGTTAGTGGCAAAACCAATTATGTTTGCCTCTGCATATAGTAAATCCCCATTACTATCTCTTAGACAAAATCCATATGAGCTCATCCCGGGATTTCCTTTGCTTGCTCCATCCGTGTTACATTTAATCCAACCCTCCTCCGGCCTATTCCACTGTACCAAGTGATAATACAAGGTAGGTTTGTAGTTTTGCAACATATCAAACATCCCACTCCATTGAAAAGGAATGTTTCTGATCCATGAAAACCTAACTTGTATTATTTGATGAATTGTCATTTGACATTATGAAGTATTTTCTCGAATGATACCTCATTGACATGTCTTCTAGAGTTTCTCCTTTTCCATAGCTGCCATGTGATAATCGCTAGGACATTTTTCATTATTTGTTGCAGCTTTGTACTTCTCTCAAACTCCCACCATTTACTAAGCAAATGATGTAATTAAATTCCCTCAGTATTAGAACCTACACAAAAAGCAAAATATTTCCATAGCATTTTAGCTACATGAGCTATTAGTAATAAATGTGTCATAGTTTCCATCTCCCCATTTTTGTAGCAGTAACATTTTGATATTATTTGTAACTTCATCCTCTTCAAATTATCATCTGTTGCAATTCTTTTCTTCCATACTCTCCATAGGAAAAAAAAGATTTTAAAAGGGAGACCTTTAATCCAAATGTCGCTCATCCATTCTAAAGATTCCCTTTTCTTCCTTAAAATGTGATAGGCTGACTTGACAGAAAAAACTTCGGTTGAATTCCCCATCCACCATGGCTTATCATTTAGGGCATCAATGTTAGGCTGGATGTTCTTCACGATGTGATCTAGCATTTCCTCTGAAACATGTTCTTGTAGTTTCTCCATCTTCCAGCTTCCATTATCTATATATTCCTTCACCTCTATGTCCTCCTTTCTCGCTCTTTCTCCTTCTGTGAAAAGTAGTGCTCCTTGTTTCGTCCAGTTGTCATACCAAAAATTCGAGTTCCCTGCTTTTAATTGCCACCAAATGTCATGATCCACCGCTTCTCTTACTTTCAATAATTTCCTCCAAACATGAGAGGAACCTGAATTCTTAACTACTGTAGGGTGAAGTTTTTTACAGTATTTATTAGACATGTAGCTACTCCATAAAGACGTAGATACCCTGAACTTCCACCATAATTTAGCAAAAAGGGCATTATTAACATCATGTATCAAAATTCCAAGTATCCTTCTGCCTTAGGAAAACACATGTCATCCCATGACACCCAATGTTTACCCTTAGTCTGGCCAGTATTTCCTTAAAAAAACCTTACAAAAATCTGATGCAACTGTTCGATCACCTTCTTGGGGAGATTCATAGTAGAGAAAAGGTACACAAGTAATGATTGAAGAACATGACTAATCAAATTGTATTTACCTCCAAAGGATAAGAGTCTATTCTACCACATTAAGAAGCTTTCCTTACCAACTCTTTGAAGTAGTTATTGGCCTTTCTTCCATAAAACGCAAGGCACCCCAAGTAAGTGAAAGGGAAATTTCCTTGTCTTATTTCGGTCAGTTTTCTCATCCAGATGGCTACTATTAGTGGGGTCTTGTCATGGAGATAAAAAGAACTCTTAGTCTTGTTTATCATTTGACTAGAAACCTTTTCATAATCTCTAAGCATTGTCATCATCTTAATCACTGATGTTATGTCTCCTGAAAAAAATAATATGGTGTCATCTGCATAGGATAAATGGTTTATTTCTGGACTCCATTTTGGCATACCATACCCTTTATACTTTCTATCACTGTGCAATGTGTCTATGCCTCTAGCCAGGACTTTTGCTGTAATAATAAATAATGTAGGGGGACAAAGGACTTCCTTGTTTAAGACCCCTAGAAGACTGAAAAAATCCATTCGATTGACCATTAATGAGAACTGAATACCAATTACTAGAGATAAGTCTCTACACCATTTCAATAACAACCTTCGAGAAACCAAATTTTTATAAAACCTTAGTTAGGAAGACCCAATACACTTTATCATATGCCTTAGCCATGTCTAGCTTTACCACCACATTACTATGTTGATTCCTCCTTTGAATATCCCTGATTATTTCTTGTGCCAATAGTACATTTTTAGTTATATTCCTACCCTTAACAAATCCCAATTGGGTAGGATATATAAATTTAGGTAACACCTCCACTATTCTATCATGCACCATTCTTGATATAATCTTGTTGATAAAGAAACTCAAACTTATTGTCCTCATGTCTAAAAAATTGTCAACGTCCTCCTTCTTGGGTAGTAAAATTAGATTAGTATGAGTGATAAAAAATTTCAATGTATGCCCACAAAAGAATGCAGTTACTAATCTAGTAATATCAACCCCCTGATTTCCCAACAAGATTGGAAGAACAATCCTGAAAAGCCGTCTGGTCCACTCACACTATCTCCATTTAGTTCAAATACCACCCTTTTTGTCTCCTCTTGAGTTGGAAGTTTCGTCATCTCATGATTTTCCTCTTCCGTGATCAGTTTTGGAATATGCTTCAACATTGAGTATTCTCGAGACGTCTCCTCTGCCTTAAACTGCTCAGAGAAGAAATGCACGGCTGCATCCCATATTTGATGTTTTGTCTTCACCACCTCCCCTTGCTCATTACATATTTCTGTCAATAATAATTTCTTCCTTCTTCCTTTAACATAAGCATGAAAAACTTTGGTGTTTTCGTCTCCATCCACCAACCATTTTATTCCTGCTTTCTGCTTCCAATAATCTTTTTCAGTCTTAAGATACCTCCTCAAATCTGCCTCCGTCTTGTTCAGTTCTTCCCTATTATAAGTTGTAGGAAAGATCTTTAATTGAGCTTCTTTAACCCTAATAAAAATCCTCAATGGTAAAAATTTGCTGGAAAATATTATCAAAGGCCTCCCTACTCCAATTAGCTAGAGCTCTCTTTACCCGTTTCATTTTGGCAACTTCCAAAAATGGGTTGCCTACAAAGTCTACCTTCCAATGTTATTGTACAATCTCCTTGAATTGATGGTGTTTAGTCCAAAAATTCAGAAATCGAAATGGTTTGACAATAGATTCTTCTTTAATATCACAAATCATATAAAGCGGAGCATGATCTGAACCTGTCTACTTAAATGATGAACTTCACTAGCTGGAAATTCCTCCGCAAAAATATGCATTCACAAGAATTTTATCCAATCTCTTAAAAATGCATGCTTCTTCTATTCGTCCATTCCACCAAGTGTATTTACTCCCAGAAAATTTTACCTCTGTCAAGGCACAATTGCTAATAGTAGCCTCCAATTGAGTGAAATCTAAACCCCCCCCCCCTCCCCCCAATTTTTCCTTCTCATTAAGCACAACATTAAAATCACCCCAACCATCCAGGGTACTTGACAATCATCCGCAATACTTTATAACTCATCCCATAGCTCCAGCCTATCCAATGCATTAAATCTAGCATATACTGATGAGATTTTGAAAAAATTGTCGTTCTTACAGAATCTCATAGATATGTGTTGTATAGAGTCAATAATCAATGTACCCTCCCAGTAATCCCTCCAAAAAATCCAAATCTTCCCTGAACAGTTGGCTAAAGCATTATTAAAACCTAAGTTCCTTTTGTATTGCTCTAGCTCCGAAGGATCCTGAAATGGTTCCATTAGAGCTACAAATGCATACTGATGTCTTTTATTGAGATCCATCAATCTCCCAAAAGAATTTTGAGTGTTGACTGATCTAATGTTCCAAAATAATGCATTTTCAATCATTGATCACTGAGGGAGTATTTGTCTTTACTGCTCCTTGTTTTGACTTGGAGAGGAACAGTCTGTCTTCCTCTTTTAGTCTTCAAACTATTTATGTACCTTGGAGATAAATCCCCTGCCCTTCTGATTTGCTGAATATTATACTCCATGGTATCCTACTCTTTTGTTTCCCTTCTATGTTAGATCTCTCTATCTGATTCTTCTATAAATTCTAGGGCTTTTTTTAATATTGATTCTGCTTCTTTTTCCTTCATTACCTCATCACTCCTTGCTACACTGGTCTTCACTTGTTGTTCCTCTAATCCATTCTCCTGCACATTAACTCTGTCAACATAGTTGGAGTCAACACCCCTGTTAGATCCTTCTATATGGTCCTCAATATGTAATGGTGTATGCATAGATTTCACTATCACTTTGGTCGTATGACTACCATGTTCTCCTGATGATGTCCCTTTATGTTGTTTCCCCGAGGAACCTTCAACCCCTTTTAACACTGATTCTTTTTCTTTTTGTGTAATTTGCTTGTCAACAATCTGACCTGACCTTCTCTTTCTTCAGGGGTCTCAATCACTTCCTCTTCATTAGCTTCACTCTCCAATGCCCCAAATCATATTCCTCTTCTCCTTTTGATGAAAGGTATTTCTTTCTTCCAGCTTGTCCCTACCTTTATCTAGCTTAGCCCAATTCTCTTTGTCTGCTACCTTTATCTTTTCTGATGTCTACCTCCATATTACTTCTCCTTCTTTTGGTATAATTCTAGATGTTCCACAAAACATTGTTGCTCATCATGTCCTTGTAGCATGCATGTCTTACAATATTTTGGCACGTAGTCATATTTTATTCTTACCCACTTCTCCATTACGTCCCCATTAGTTTTTTTCATGCCTATATTGATTCTTTTAGGGAATTCACCTATCAAGTCCACCTCTACCTTGACTCCAGCGCAATTTGGTCTCGTCTAGTTTCTTGTTGCCATGTCAACCTGTAAAGGTTTACCCACTGTCGTTGCTAATGAAAATATTAATTCCTTTACAAATAAATTGGGTGGGAGCGATGGAAAGGATATCCATGCAATTGTTGTAGTCGTCTCTTCTTCTAGATCAAACATTGGATCCCACTTCAATGTCCTCATAGGAAAGGACCAATTTCTCTGTGTAATGTAGAAAGCTGGTTTAGATAAAAGATGCACATAATCTCCCAATAAAGTTTCTCTAATGAGGACATGTCTATTGCTGAGCAATCCAATCTTGCATTCTCCCTTGAGTTCACATTGCTTAGGAATCAATTTCCTTAGATCTTGAATATTAGGCCATCCATAAGAGAATTTGCCCACTACTACATATTCCAAATTTTCATTAACAATCATCTGATCTATTTCATCTTGTTCCCACATCACTCTTGATTCCCCATGTAGATAAGATATTGGCTTCAAAGATAATGGTTTAACACTAATGGCAGCTGGTTTCAATTACTCCGCATACGACATCACAGGTTTTGCAAACAAAGCTGGTTGACCAACCTCAGTAGGAGGTTGGCAACCGATCGAGATGGCCATTACCATCGGAAAATAGGTACTAGGGTTTCGACAAAAGTTTGACGGCAAAGTACGTACAGCTCAACGATTATTATAACTTATATTGCTGACTTATTTATTTAGTTATGTCAACTAATGCGTTAATGAGTTTTTTTTATTTGATAGACGAAAAACTACATTAATTATACGACACTAATAACATATCCAGTTTACTTTCATTCCCATAAGTGAGGTATGAAAAAAATGATGTGTATGTACTAGGTATTCTTCTTAAGAGACTTTGATTATATTGGAAAATATTTTAAATTTCCTCACTCTTCTATTACTTTATGTTATGATATGCTAAGTGGCTGGTATGAGGCCTCTCGGGGGTCTTGTACACCTTGTTACATCTAGGGGTTACACCTGGGTCGTGACACTTCATAGATGGAAGGAATCCATGGATGAAAACTATAATACATCAATGCCAATTGCTCAAATTCAATGGAGGAATTGGAAACTTGACTTGAAACCCTAGGTTGAACCCTTCTTCTTCAAGCCTTCTAGAGAGAGAAATATTTGGGAGGAAGAAGCTTGATCTTCTTTTGTAAATTTGATAGAATGATTTTAATTGGGAAATTTTAGGGTTAAAAATACTTATAGAGGGGTCCTAGGTAAGGGCAAAACGACATAGTGTCAAGATAAAATAATTAGGAAAAGACCAACTAACCCTGACTTACAACTGACGTGAACCTCCAGATAGAGTCTGTCCCGAGCCGTCTGGGCAATCGTGACCCTAGAACAGTGGCTTAGGGAGGGGTCCCTTGTGGCTTTGCCCTTCTATGACCACCCTAGCAAGTTGTATGGCTCTCCACGACCCGTCTAGGGGAGAAGACTAGCCTTTGGGTGGATTCTGCCTCTCTTTCACGGCCACCACCATGGGGAGTGAGCCTCACCACGAGCCGTTTAAGGGTTTGTGGGAGGGGAGCTTTACTTGGCCAAGCACTGGAAGGGTCCACGAGCACCACCACGAGATGTGGTGCCCTTCACGACCCGTGAAGTTCTCCATGAGGGGTGTCATGGTTCAGTTATGGGCTGGTGACCTCCCACTTCATTCCTTTTCTAGATTTCGTGATTTCGAGGAGTTACATAAATGCTCCTTGAAACACGAGCTTAAATTGTATATCACAAATCTCTTCAAATTTGAGCTAGATCTCCAAGTTAAAATGCTCCTTAAGGTATGAGCCTAAACTTCATGTCAAACATAGGCCGCAAGAGTATAAATTGTGTACGATACACCTAAAAAAAATTCTCGGTGAACTACGTATGACTTGATCCTCTTCACTGAGGTACGTAGGCGCTTAGAACCATATTTTAAGTTCAGTTGCATAAGTGTCAAAAAATTACTTGTTCCCGCTCTGTCTATCACATAAAAATGTAATGACCATTTCCCGATGTTATATTTAAGGCAATGGGGAAGGAATTTGGGCCAAAAAACTTCTGACTAGTAACTTAAAAATTTCAAGTCTAGGCCAGACTTAGACGAAATCTGAGTTAGGTGAGGTCTAGGATAATCCGGTAATTGATGGAGCATTTTATTATGAATTTAATGATTTGAGTGGATAGTCGAGATGATAAGAAGCATGTACGGCTTTACGAAATTGAATTCGGGTGGGTAGAACTCTCATAATTGATCTTAGCGTGAAAGGGTGGTTTTAGAACATCGAGGTTTGAGGGTGTGTTGTGAAGTTGGGACTTAGAACACAAATTCCGAGTCTCTGTCTCCATGAAACCCGCCACGGCGGGATTATTTCCTCCATGGCAGGGCCTCTATGGCGGGCCAATTGTGAGTAAAAAAGGGAAAGGTCCCAAAAACATTATTTTTCTACAAACTTCGTTCTTGGAGAGCAAAAGGATGATCTAGGGATATTTCTTCTGGTTTTTCACTAATTCTCACGCTAAAGGTAAATTAATTACTCCTTTAATTCATAAATTGATTCTTAGAACTTATAATCCTTGCTATTTATCATAGGTGGAGGGTTTTGGCTTGAATTTAATGGTAGAAATGCCCTAGTTGGGTGTTAGGATCATGGGATTGTCCAAGGGTTAGTATTTGGATATAATCCGGGTAATCTAGGCCACTATTATTGATCCTTTGCATTAATTACTTTTTTTAGACCAAGAACAAGCTGAGAGACTACAGATAGGGAAAGCTAAAGTTTCTTAAAAGTGTTCAAGCTTAGTTTCGAGGTAGGTGATGGTTTGATTTCCCGTTTCTGTTATATATGCTTGTTAACTGCTCCATTGTATTCATTCTTGTATGTGAATGGAGAAATATGAAATGAATCTAATGAAAAGACTTATTGTAATTTCATAGAATGCAATGAACTTGTTACCTGATTGTACGATATACGTGTGTAAATTATTCATTATGATGCTTATTGTGTTTGTGATTGTGGTTGATTGGATAGGGTGTCACATTTCGACACATAATTGGATCGGGTGTCACGTTCCAACACATATTAGATTGGGTGTCACGTTCCGACACATTATTGGATCGGGTGTCACATTTCGACACACTAACAGTTTGAGTGTGGGTTCCATGAGTGTCACGACCCAATTCCTCGAATCATGATGGCACCTACTATAACCCACCAGTAGGTAAGCCAACCCGTAACCCGGAACAACAAGTAATGGGTTTGAGGGTAGAAACTAAACAAGAGTAGGCAAATAACAATATACACAGGCGGAAGCAAACCAAAACATAAATACAAATAAAGATCCCTCCCAGAACCTGGAAGTCACTAGTACAGAGCTACTAACAAAATGAGTACAAGTCCCAAAAGTGGTCAACAGAGACTGGACTGTCTCGAAAGGTAAAAGATAAGTCTATATTTACAGATGGAGACTGAAATAGTACAAAACGTCGTGTGCTCACTCCTGTCTCCGGATCAGTCTGCTCCAAGCTCGATCAATGATGGCTACTAGTGCCCGGACCTGCATCACGAAATAGATGCAGAGCGTAGCATGAGTACTAAAACAATAGATACCCAGTAGGCATCATAGGCCAACTGAACTTGAAAAGTAAAGGCAATATGAAAAGAAGGAATAACACAAACCGAGAGTCAAGAGCGGAAATATAAGTAACAATGGAATGCACACGAGTGTAGAAAGAACTAACTAAAGTAATCTATAAGCTAACTACACCTAACTAGACCCCCATAAGCCCAGAAGGTACACCCGTGCGCAAGTTAAATAAAAAACCTGAACGGACCCCCATAAGCCCGACGAGTACACAGAATAACTATAACTAAAGAGAATTGCATAAAAGAACCCAAGAACGAAGAACATCGAACCAGAACCTCAACCCTAATTAGTAGAATCTGACAGTACGGAGGCCGAACCTCGAACCGGATGTTCACCAGAAGTACCAACGTAACCAATCACAAGTATCAAGTATATGAGGCCAGAACTCTAACCGGATGCTCTATATAAGTATTTGGGAAATAGAGGCCGGACCTTAAACCGGATGCTCTATAAGTATTTGGGCAATAGAGGCCGGAACTCTAACCGGATGCTCTATATAAGTAACTGCGCAATAGAGGCCGGAAGTCTAACCGGATGCTCTATATAAGTAACTGCGCAATAGAGGCCGGAACTCTAACCGGATGCTCTATAAAGGTGCCAATGTAGCTGTTGAAAGAGTCTCAATCGATCCATACTCATAAATGTCCGTGAAACGCCGTCCACACATAGCCAATCAATGAAAGTCCTTGGAACCAAATCGAAAACCAAATTCAAATAGCGAAGTAGAATTAGTGTCGCCGACGTAACTCGCGAAGCCGTAACATCGGGGAAAATAAGGATAACTATAGTTGGAGAAAGAGTATCGCCTAAATAAGGCCCAAACTATCAGACTCAAGTATGCTACACCACTCTATAGGGATCTAAGCCGGCCCAGCGGCGTCGGGGCAAAACTAATGCCTATTGGATCCAAATCATGTATTTCTAAGGCAAGCCCTAGTCAAACCTAAACTAAGGCCCAACATGATTCAAATAAATAGTAATTAAGCATGCAAGCACTCTACATAGCGAGGAGGGTCCATTAATAACACAAAGCATGCTCACAATTACTCGATAATTCCCGAAATAGGCCGAAAACATGATTTCTAAACACCTATGCATGATTCAATAATTACCCAACCCAAATCCCAACTAATCAACATGCATTCACATTTTCGAGTTCAATCTAAGAGAGGAAAACCATATCCTACCTGTAGGCCGATCATACGCGCTCCAAAATTACTCCTTCGGAGCTTTCCCTTTCCGAACGGTCTCAAAACACTGTCCCACTATCAAAAATAGAATCACAACGTTATTACAGTCGTTTAGACACCAAAATCACAACAAACGGAGACGGGTCAATTTTGGAGTCAAAACGGGAATCGCGGAACCTGCGCTGGAAATTCCGGAATTAACCCCAAAAGTGGGTCCTAATCAGTTCCCCCAGCTCATGTCCCAATATGGGACACAATTCGGGGCTCGGGAATAACACAATATCAACATGCAACTAAAACCCAAATTTTCTCAAAAATTAGAAATGGACAGCAGTTGCATCAGTGTATTTACCAGAAACTGGAGGTCTACAGTAAAATGCGACAACACCACGACGTTCTCCTCGAAAAATCACTCAATATAGCCTCAAAAATCACTGAAATCGGACCTAAAATGGCTGAGAAACCAAGTCTCAAAGATCTTCCAAAATCAAGCTCACAAAAGGGTCGTGGCAGCAGGTATTTTTCGAAAATTACCTCAAACGAGGACTCCAAATCACTATCCGAGATCACCAACACGTTGTCCTCGAAAAATCTCACAACTTTGCCTTTTGAATCGCCCAAATCGGTTGAGAGATGAGAGA
>JAJOOH010032715.1:0-23690 GCA_029582605.1 Solanum gracilifrons
AATTGTACCAAATATAAAATAATAAACGCCCTTGACACCAAAGGTTCAAGAAGCCAAAACAACATCCCAAACCAAAAGAAAATAAAAAGAAAAAACAACCATAAAAACGAAACAAAAATAGAAACTTGTAGCTGCTATGTCCGAAGACCATCAATCTTGCAAGGATTTTGCATCTTTCGGCCGTAGAGAGGGCGGCTAGCTGGAATGAACCATCAATTTCTCTCCACTCCAGATTTTTTTTGGATCAAACTTCTGCAGTTTTTTGGAAGAACAGGGAGACACAATTTGACAACTTGAAATTTTAATTTTCTAGTTATGTTACCTTTTTGTGAATGACTGATTGTTTGAAGAAAGAAACGTACGCTTGATTTGTGGGATTCTATTATATTTTCTGTTTTTAGTCCCTAATTTAGCGCAGTGAATTGATAATAGAAATCTCTAAATTAAAGTATCCACGCTTCCCAATTATGTATCTAAAAGGTATTAAAATAAAGGGATTTCTGTAATTTATGAAAGAGTAGGGATATGATGTAATTTGTATGTTATATGTGATTTGCATAATTTTTACTATTTATTTATATATGACAATTATAAAAAATAAGGTCTCTATATGAAGTTTGACTTTAGACTCTCAAATTTGTTGAGACGATAGCTATAATCACTTTATCAAGATTTTATCAAACTCAAAATTAAATAAGTAAAAATTAAGTGAGGAATATAAAAACTCATTGTAGCAGTTCAAGAACTACATATGATCACGAGTAAGATTTAAATTTCAACTTGCAAGAACTACTAACATTCTTTCACCAAACCAAAGTAGGTTGGTACTAGTAGTGTAGTATATTTGGTAGAGAGTAAAAGAGCATGCATCAATATCAATATTATAATGAGTAGTTACTATTAAAAAGGGAAAAGTACAAAAAAGAGAAATAATAAAAGGAGTTACCGTGTAGACAACGAAGTTGAGAAAACCAAGAATAATGCTTAGCTTTAACAAGACACACGAGTTTGAGCCTCTTGTCAACGCCATTGTCCTATGAGTCCCCCCACCCCCCACCCCCTCTGTCCCACTAGTGTCCCGCCGTCACTCTATTGACCACCCACCAAACCACCCCTCAAAATTTCTACTTTTTCACGAGTTTAAGTTTTATATATCGAGCAACAATTAACTGATTTGTTTAAATTTCAAGTTTGATATAGTGATAAGATGTGTGTATTTTTTATTTTTTTAAAATCTTATTTTATTAAATTATAGTGAATATATTGTTATAGTATAACAACATGAAGAATTAACTAATTATAATATATTACATTACACTTATTATAATGTGAAAAGATTTAATTAAGAAGTTAGAAGAACACAAAAGAAAAGGAACAAAGGAATGAAACAAACATTTGGTGGATTTTGGCGGCCTATGTGGGGGTGTGAACACGTGGCAAGTCTGGTCAGCAAATGTTGGTGCCACGTGGGATGTGCGACCGTTAACGTTGGTTAGTGCACTCTCTTGTGTCCCTTCCAAGAGTAACAATGGAGGGTCTAGCACATGCAACAATGTCTCTATAATGTCCTTTTCTCTATATCCATCTCCATAACACCAATTTATATTCCTTATTTCTTTTTTTTTTCTTTTCCTTGTACGAATTCATTGTCCATTAGTAGAGGCAGAGTCAATATTTCAATAACTTTGATCAAAATCTTAGTTGAATGATGATTTGAGACTTGAAATCGAGGTTTGAAAGTTCGTATAGATTTGAATGATGATTTGAGACTTAATTGGATGATTTAGACGGATTTTAAGAAACTCGAGTGATTTCAACACTCAATTACAAACTAATGAGTCTAAAGATTAAGAAATGATCACGATCAAATAGGTGATCAAACGAATCCTAACATGTTTGTAGGGTGTTTGCATTCTGAAGGATTTAGGTGAATTCATTCATCAAAATTGAAGAGATGGACACACCAATTTTTTTAATTGTTGGTGTTACCACTTGATGTGTTAGGGGTACGAGCAAAGACATTTGTTCTTCTTCCGTAACAAAATGCATAAATATTACTCCCTCTGTCGCATTTTATGTGAGGTAGTTTGATTCAATGCGGAGTTTAAGAAAGAAAGAAAGATTTTTAAAACTTCTGGTCCAAAATGAATGATAGAAATTTGTGTAGCCGTAAATCATTTCATTAACGGTAAAATAGACATTTTATAGTTAAATTGTTACTTAATATAGAAATGTGTCATTCTTTTTGGAACTGACTAAAAAGAAAAGTAAATTACATAAATTGAGACAGAGTATATGTACCTAGCTATATTCAAGGTCGGTCAAAAAGATAATAAAATATCAGTGACTATTCATATGTCATTTCCCCGTTAACGTGTTTCAACTAGTATGTACAATAAATGTAGTGCTAACTGCTAAAATCTTCATGTCACAAATTAAAATACATCTCTACCGACCACTTTGTTTAATATTCTATCTTTTTATGTTTAATGTCTTATACTCATATTAGATCTTGACTAATCTATATTCGTTTTAAAAGTGCTCTCTAGCTAACAAAATTAAAATTCCTGATGGACTAATAAAACCAATTCAAAGACTTTCTAATACATCATGATTCATGACCATGCTTTGAGTCAATCTTGCATACTATTTTTTTTTAGAAAAGCCTTATATAACTAAAAATATATATTGTAATATGTATGTTTAATTTTTTCGCACTCCTTCTGTTTCAATTACTTATCTACTAGTACTATTTTATGTAATCATTTAATATTAAGTATAGTATGAAAAAACAGTAGTCATAAAATTCTCTTCATGATTTTCTTTAATAAATCAGTAAAATAAAATATTTATATTTGATATATGAGCAAAATAAAATGAAACAAATTCCGATATTAAACTTTTTACTCCCTTCATTACTCAGATACAAATAGGCTTCCTGCATCCTCAAGGATATATCAACAGCATGATATGAAAATATTCCCATTTAACCTATACAGGGATGTAGCTACTATACTTAAAATGATACACGAGGTGCCCTTGATAGAACAAGGTGTTATAGCCCAGTGCTTTTAGATGCTTTGGAAGAGCCCTAAGTACTCATGTATTCAAATCTCACTAGCAATTAAAAAAAATTCCTTTTTCTTGGACACCTTTGGTGAAATTCCTGGCCCCGACACTGAACCTAGCTATATCTAATTGATCAGTCTGTTTTATATATATATGAAGCATGCATGTGGAAGAAACTAGGGACATGTATAAACGCGATATATAAAATGTTGGATGACATACATATGTATATATCAATATCAATGTACGTAAAAAGGTTTTTCACTTTTTGCATAGTACCTTTAAATAGAATAATGTTTGTTAAGGATTTTCAAGATAACAGATGGTGGAACCAAGCGAGAAACCAGGAGCGATTAACCACAAAACCATAGTTTTAACTTCATACGAGGACAAAGCCAATGAATAATTACCTTGGTCGATACAAATATCGGACAGGCTCTTGCTTCTTTGTATCTCTCGTTTTCCCCACTCGATTTTATTTTATTTTATTAAATGACACATTTTTATATATAACTACCTAAATATTTGTGACTTATTTCAGACCATGAATTTCTAAATATTTTCTTAAATTTTAACATTTCTTGTTCAGTTAAATATTTTTACATAAATTAGACGAGAAGAAGAGAGTATATTATATATATGTTGGGACCCAATATATTTGAAAGAGACATATTTGAGGCCACCCATATCTTTATTTTGCCATCTTACTCCTATCTCCCTTACATTTGCATGTTCTCCTATCAAATCCCTTTAAGTTCTTCCATAGTCAGCATTTAATGCTCATTTTTCTTGCTTAAAGTATTTATATATTGGTAGTACGCACAATCTTCATTCAAAAATTCAGCAAAGTACCAACAATTAACAATTTTAATTTCATCCTGTTTGAATCAGTACTTCAAACATAGTAGAACCAATTAACGGGGATTTTCATTTCAAATGTCAATCACCAAAATCACTACTCTTCTCATGATGATTTTCCTTCTTTTTCATGCATGCAATGCTCGCTCACTTGGTGTCCTCAACAAGGTTTGTTTTATTTCACTTTAATTCTTGATCTCTAAGAAATTAGTAATAACGATAATATAATTATTACAATAAGTAGGATAAGAGGGAGTTGCTCAGCACCCCTCACTTTCGATTTTAGAAGGTTGTGAATTTGAATCACCAAAAATATCATTTTAGCCCTATTTGCGTAGGATTACAATTTTAAGATGAAGGGGTTTCAATTGAACTATGTTTTTTTATATGGCTCCGTTGTTGCCTCTATGTCATGGACAACGAATATTCATATAACCAACCCTTACTTGCCTATCGTTATAACTCTATTTCTAAAACAATTTGTGTATCAATTATATCTTTGATATATTTGCAATTTAAATAGTAATTTATCTCTTATCTTTTTGTTTTTTGTTTTTTTTCAGAATGAAGAGAAACCAAATAATGGTAGGGTTTCCAGTACCCCATGGGATGTAAAGGCAAAACACTCATCAGCACAGCCAAATAAAAGTGTCAAGGAAAATAATGAAAAAGATGATGATCATCATCACTATGGAGTTTCAGTCACTTGGAGGGTTCATCAACAGAAAAGGGAAGATCCACCACCAGAGTTTAACCTGGATTATTTACCAGCAAGAACACACCCTCCTGTTCACAATTAGTTAACAGCCCCGCGCGCGCGGATGATTAGTTTTCTGATCCAGTATCTAACATGAATTTTGGAGGAAGTTAATTCATTTTATCATCATGAAAACCAGTTTGAGTACATTAACTAATTTGATCCCAATTTGAAGTTGTTGGGCTCTTAATTATACTTTTTGATGGCTGATATATATATATATATATATATCCCATGAATTTTTATAGTTCATATTAGAGTATGTACGTGCGTACGTACCACTGTTTTCTATCTAATGTATATTAATTCTACTTATAATGGAAATTTGAGTTTGAGTTCTTGAATAGTTCATATATATTTAACTATGCTCCAGCTCCTTAATTAGTACAGAATTAACAGTCTTATCTATTGGTTGTTAATGTAATTTTACATGCATTTAGTAATCCTAAGAAATGGTCATATTAATCCTATAAGGAGCCTATAATTAATTAGTATATAGTTGCATTTTGGAGCATTTTCTTCAATGCGTCTAGCTAATAATATGTAGTAATACTATTCATTTCCTTATACCTTAGCTATAACATTCTCATAATTTTGCATGGGGGCCATACTTTTCACATGTTAAATTGAAGAACCTCTTAATCATGAATTGTTGCAAAAGTGAGAGTACTACTTTTCTTGTTGAATTTGGTCTCCAAGCAGAATTGTACAATTTTTTGTATGCTGTTATATATATATGGCAACAGACACATATTCCCAATTATACAATGTCAAGTCAATATAATTACATCAGAATTTGTTACATATCGTCAAGGTAGTTAATTGTAACTCTGATAAATTATACTAGGGACTTAACAATTACTATATATTTACCATTCATTCTAATTGTGTGAAGATATTTTACATTGTTCATATCATAATATGTGAGTCAGGACTTGGACACGTATACAATGGTTTGTTGAAGAGGAGCAATAAGGACAAGGATGGGAGTAGAGACTAGAGAGGGGTAGGTATTGATTGGCAGAAAAAATGGGTGGTAAAATGTTTGTACACGTTCGTTAATTTTAATAGGAACTTGCAGTCTTATCGTATATAATTTAATTTCTTTTACGTACTAAGAATATATTTTCCTGTATTATATTTGGCTTTTCTCTTCATCTATATAATCAATTATATTGTTGTTTCTAGCTGTTGATATATATACCAAGATCCGTAAATGAAATTAAATCAGTGGTGACATAAATCAGAAAAGATCCTTTGCAAGTTCTAATTGAGTAGAACAATAATATGTAGTAATATATTCTATTCTAGTATGTCATTCTCACATATCATTAAGAAATTAATGAATGGACCTCTTTCATTGTTTGTACCAAATTGACCCAAAAAAATTGTCAAAAAGACGAAGTGATTTTCCTCTGACACAATATTGACGCCGTTACATGTGAATGTTTGAGTTACAATTAAAAAAAAAAATTAGATGGGAAATTCGCTGCCTTGTCAGCGATATTTTAAAAAAAAAATATTTTTTAAATAAAAACGCTCGATTTTCAAAAAAAAAAAATCTTAAGAAAAACGCTGCCATGGCAGCTATTTTCAAAAGAATTTTTTTTAAAAATAAAAACGCTCCCAAGGCATTAATAGATTTTGTTTTTAATTATTTTTTTTTTAAAATCTCTGCCTTGGCAGCGTTTTTATTTTTAAGAAAATCGCTGACAAGGCAGCGAAATTCCCCCTGCAATTTTTTTTTTTAATTATAACTCAAACATTCACATGTAATGGCGTCAATAATATGTCAGAGGGAAATCGCTTCATCATGAGCAATTTTGCCCTTTTGATTTTAAAAAAGTTGATGTGCCCTTTTGGAATTCTTGACAAACTTTTTTGCCCTTTTGACTCCGGACTTGTATATATTCTATTCTAGTATGTCATTCTCACATATCATTAAGAAATTAGTGAATAGACATCTTTCATTGTTTGCACCAAATTGACCCAAAAAATCATAATTTTTTGGCGGAATTAAAAGAAAAGAGCAAGTAATTAAAAATTAGGCATGTCAAAATGGTTAATTAAGCGAGACTATAAATGACAGGAAGGACAACCTTTAAGAAGAGGTGTTATCTAACATCGCTTTAAAAATAATATGTATTTAAATTGAACGATACATATACATATAGTAAAACAAATACCGCTTGAAAATAATACAAAGGAATTACTAACAATTTGTGAGGTACAAAAGCCACAAGACGACCAACATAATTTTAGACTCAAACTCATTTACAAAGTCAAATTGTGATAATAGATTGGCACTGCTTGCGTAAAATCTTGCATACACCACTAAGCACATTTAAAGCCTTTAGGCACTTTCTTTCCACAAGAATTCAGAACCACACTGATGGCAATAGGGACTTTAAGCTTAAGGACACCCAAAACATTGGCATTTATGGCAGTGCATAAGCACAAAGCAGCTTCAACATCTGCTATTCCTTCTAAAAGAGCACAACATTTGCTACTTGGTTTTGCCCCAATGACTTCATGAACTAGCCCAAGCCAATCTCCACAAATACCAAACTTTAGGGTATCTTTGGGGCACTTGGATGGTGCTTTTGTTGGTGTTGGAGGGCATGGTATATTATGAGATGAAGCACAAGTGAAAAACACTACATTGAACAAAACTAAAAAAGAAATTACCTTAGATCCAAACATTTTTAGTAATTAACTAGCTAGCTAAGCTTGTACAAATATTTTGATGAACTTGTGTACCAAGTTTAGGTTGATCATTTGGGATTTATAAGGGTTCAATTTGTAGGGTACAATAGGTATCCTAATTAGTGGTCAATTATAGTTCTGAGGATAGTGTGGGGGTAACATAGATATTTGTATGAAATGAAGATAAGGAATAAATTGGAAGTGAATGAAGTTCACAATTATAGCATGTTTTGTCATTTGTGGCCAACTATATAATATAACCATGTGCATTGTAGGGCTACAAGTCCTACAAAATCAATTGGTTATCTCAAATTTAGATTCCAATATATATATATATATATATATTGATGTCTTGCACCATCGCCAATGTGATTTAACGAGATGATTTTCGAATTCTTCTGCTTTATTCATATGGAATTGATTAATAAGAAGGCAAATGTAGATATTTGAGTAGTAGTCTATTGATGAAGATGTTTATGTCATTAAAAATATATATTATAGGTGTGTTAGATCAGTTCTTATCATGTCCCTCTCTTTATATTTTTTCTATTAACTCAAACATATTTAACCATTAGAGAAATAATGAGAAGAAAATTAAATATTGAGGTGGACGGACATCTTGGTCTTAGGTGCCCTAGCAGCCACCACCTCGGAAAATATTGCACACGTGATGTAGGTTTAATTAAAATAACGCTACTATAAAACTAAATGAAAATGGGAGCTTGTAACAAAACTTTTGCTGGTACACCGGTTCAACAAAGCGTTTTAATGTTTATTAGTTATTTTAAAACAGGGTTCGAATCTTGTTCTTATTTCGTTTTCTTTTTTTCCACTTTAACATTCTCGTAGCTTCCTTCACTTTCTTTACATTTAATTAGTCTCTTGTCGTCTTCTTAATATTCCTTCCCGTTTTAATGTATTTGTCTTACTTTCTTGCTTAGTCTATCTCAAAAAGGATGTTTCAGTTTTTTTTGGCAATTCTTTAATTTCAATTTTTTACATGACATATTTAAGACTACAAAATTTAAAAATATCTCATTTCCAAAATAAATTTAATACCACATGAACCAAAAGTTTTTTTTTATTTTCTTAACTACAAAAATCTCATCAAAATCCAAAATAGATTAGACTGACACCATATTCAACCTCCGTGGTGATAGACTCACATTAAAGATAACAACAGTAAATCATATAACTTTTAAATCTTAGATTCATCACTAAAAAGTACATATATTTGAAGTCCGAAGAGATGTTCTATAGACTTAAGTACTTAGGTACGTAAGATACGACTCTCATCGAGTCCTTCTCTTTATTTTTCTTCTAATTTAACTATTTGAGCTCTTGTCCTCACAACTAGAGAAAAGAAAAGGAAAAATATAATTACTAGTATTTTTTTACTTTTTTATAATCATGATATTAGGACTAAATTTGCACGCACCTTAATTATATAAGATACCTTTTGCCTAGCTCTCATCAACACAATTGCTGAGTTACTTTGTCCACAAGATATCAATAAATAAAAATAAATCGCTTAATTTTATTGGGTCCACGGGTTATAAGATAGAAATGAATTCATCGACTTTTTACTGATAATCTTATTTATAAAAATCTAAACTAATACAAATCACATCACTATCAGCTCCTTCCTTATCTGTATTAGTATGTTAATTATCCAATCACCAACATATACATGTTGAAAGTCAAAGATTTCCCTTCTTTAATTTACTATGAGTTGGAAAGTTGACTCTTGGAGAAGGGGTTATTATGACCATTATTTTAAGTACAAAAATAAATAAAATGAACTTGGAAGACAAGATATCCAATTTAGAAACAGTTTCATGTATTTCCCAATTGATATAAATACGATAGCTCTCATACAAAACTAGTAACTAAGGCACAAAGACAATTAACAAAATTTCAATTAATATCTACAATCATAAATGGGCCGTGGAAGAGGCTTTACATTCATTTTGGGCTCTCTTTTCGGAATCTATGTTGCCCAACACTACAGAGTTCCAAGAATAGGTGACTGGGCCCATTCTGGTTGTGTCAAGGCCCGTGAGCTTGAACAGGCCTATCGCAGGCCCGAGAATTTCAATCCTAATGAACGTCATCGGGCCCATGAGCTTGATCAGGCCTATCGTAGGCCCGATTATTTCAATCCTAATGAAGGTCACCGGGCCCATGATTGTTGGTTCCGGGCCAAGTATCATGAGAGGAACTATCGGAGGCCCGAGAATTTCTATGGTAATGAAGCTGGTGAAGAACAGAACAATGAAGTTGTCCTGTCTAGGCCCATGGATCTCAATAGGCCCAAGACTTTAGATACCAATGAAGAACAAAACAATAATAAAGTTCTCGATCAAGATTGGGCCAGGCCCATGGATCCTAATGAAGTTCGCGATAAACCGAACAAGAATAACGCTGTCCATCCTAGCTGGGTCAGGCCCAGAGATCTCAACAATAAGCCTTATAAAAACAATGGGCCGGAGAATTTCAACCCAAATGAAGGTGGTCAAGAGTGATTCGTAATTTATGTTGGGGGACTAAGAAATCTATAAAATAAAGAATAATTTAAATTTCTTATATAAATCCAGTTAAGAGTGTTGTGAGAGTGAGAGTGTTTGTTTGTATTTAAGTTCTTGTAACTATGTATGAAATATAAATCTTGCTACCTCTCCTTTACAATATTTGACTAGAAATATGATTTATTATTTATTTGACGAAACTTACCAAAACAAAATCTAGTTAGGTGGAAAACTTATTGAAATGTTTGATTACAATTTAACTGGAGCTCTGCTCTCGTATATTTATTGAGGTAAAATAAGACGGCAGAAGTAAGATTCGTTGTAGTCAAGTGGTAATTCAATAGTTTAAACGACACAAATATCCCTTAAATGGATTGTTTTTAAATTTTTGTCTTCAACAATTGAACTTATGCCTAATGAAGAACAAGTTCTTTAGAAACTGAAACCATGCAGAGCATAACATGAGAGAAATTATGATATAAAAAATATATATTTATGCCTCACGATTTTTATTTGTTACTATAGTCATAAATTAAAGATTAGCACAAAACAAGGTCATAAGTGCCAATAACCCCAAAATCAATTATAATGAAAAACAAAATCTAATATCTTAACAATGGTACGAGTTGATTGAGAATTGGGATTTGACTCTTGGAGAAGGGGTAACATTTAAATAAAAACAAATTATAAAAATATTACTTGGAGGATAAGATATTGAACTAAGTAATATTTATACACTATATATATAGAGATCATCCATCACCTCATGGCGATTAAAAGAAAAATCCTTTTCAACAAACAAACAAATAAAAGATGGGCCTCTTCAGATTCATGTTGGGTACTCTGTGTGGAGTATATATTGCACAGAATTATACAATGCCCAAAATCAATGAGTGGGTCCAATCTACATATGTGAAGGTTAGGGAGCTGGAGAAGGCCCACCGTAAAACACAGAATTTTGATGGATACAAACGAGGCACCATAAATATTCCAGGCCCAACTAAACCAGATCCGACCCCATCAATGGGTAAGGGGTAGAGACGACATTACCAAATTAAGTATTTTACTAAGTTGGAGGTGGGTTTTTTTTTCAAGATAATAAATTATTTGTTTTTATTGTTATTGTCAACAATCTTCATACAAATATTTTCCTTTTTTTGCATTATTTTTCGGTCTCTTCTAGGTTCCAAAAAAGTGTGTTACTTTTTATCCATGGCAGATGTATTATCTTTTCTTCTTATTTTTTATATTATAATGACGGGCTTACTCTCGATTTTGTTATTATATAACTTGAAAACATCATGAGAATTCAACTAGTAAATACTAATTAAACAAATACTTTAATCCCTCCATTACAAATGGAGAGCTAAGAATGGAACAAACTCACATAATAAGAAAATTAGAATTGATAACAGCAAAACTAGATCACACAAAGTTAAAATTATTTAAAAAATCAAATTAAATTAGTGCAGGTACAACAAAAATTAATGAAAAATAAAAGAAAAATCCTCAATCAAATAAGTTGTGTTTTCATAACATTTATTAAATATAGTGATTTCTTATTTTATATTGATACCTACCCTCCCTCTTTCAAGATGATTTCCTTGATACCCTCTCCATCTATTTGTGAATATAGAAATTTTCACCGATTTCGTCAATCTATTTGTGTATATTGAAGTTTTCATCGATTTCATTATTTTGTATTGATACCCTCTCAATCTATAAGACACTTTATAACTTCTTCTTTTTAAAAAATAATACTTAAAAATAACTCTTTTTATACAAACGGAACAAAAAAATAAAAATAGAATTCTTGTGATTTTATTTTAGGTCATTATATTGTATACCATCTTTTGTAAAAAGATAAGGCCAATTCCCTCATGTTGTAACTATGTTGAAACATAAAAAACAGCATTAGTATGATTATTTCATTTTTAAAATGTTTTTATTCTTATTTTATTAGTATATATAGGCATGGACGAACCTACCCTTTGTCTAGGGGTGTCAAGGGACACCCATTCGTTGGAAAATTACGTTGTATATAGAGGTCAAATTTTAGTTTAATAAATATAAATACATAAATTGACACCTCTTGAAACTAGTTGAAGGTTTAGTTTATTGGTTAAGGTGTTGCAAAAACTCAACGAGGTCATCATTATAATTTTCTTTACTATAACCATTGACACCCCTTAATGTTTTGAGAAATATTCCAAATTAACATAATAATTTTTAAAAGTTTTATCACCTAACTATCTCAATGTCTATCGCTAAATATAATTATATAGAACGTCATTTTTTTAAAAAATATTTTAATTTTTTAAATTTATAGAATATCGAATTTTCCTTGCACTATCATAAATTGCTTAGTTGTGCCCTATGGTACAGGGTCAATGGCAAAAAGCCAAAAATGAGTACTTTTTCTAACACATTACACATGCATATGTTGTAGGGTGATATTATATATAAAAAAAAATTCCTCCTTCCTTTTTTTCTTTTTAAAACAGTTTTGCAACTAATGAACATGAACAATTTAAATATATAGTTAAAATCTCAAAAAAAAAGTAATAGGCCTTCAATGTTTGGGGCTTAAGAATATGGAAAAATTACACGATTAAGCAAATTTATACTAGTTAATTAGTCATTATAATTAGAGTTTATTTTAATTACCACTCGCCACCAATTTTTTATTATAATTATGTTGCTTACCTTTTCTGTTTGTATAAGCGTGTAGCTGTCCCTTTTCCATATATACAAATGATTCCTTCTCTTTCTTCATAATCACTTACCTTATTTTCTCCTTAAATCCCTCAACACAAATTGATTTCATAATTTGAAAATTTCAGTTCTTCCCTCTCAAATCGCGCTTCCTGATTTTCAAGGCAATTGTTATGCAGTTAAGTTTCTTCCTTTTTGTGGTTTCATTCTTATCCTTTTGATTTGTATTTATATATGACTGCAATTTCATATGATTTTTCAGATTTATAATTAGATACAATCAAAATTATGGATGAAGAAACATCCAAAATAGCTTTGGAAGATATTATGACAATTATATAAGTACAAATCAGCTATGAATTATACATATACATATATTTAAGTACAAATCAATTGTCACTACTCCTTTTATACAATTACAGACGAAAATGGCTCATTGATACAAACAATAATTTCACATAATAAATAATTATCAATCAATTATACATATACAAACACTAATTCCATCAATAAAATAGAATATGTGAATTATACATATACAAAATATACAAATATAAATCAGTTGCCAGTGTCACTACTCATTTTATACAATTAAAAATGTAAATAGCTAATTTATACCGATTCTAATTCCAAATAAACTACAGTCACCAATCACTTCTCATATACAAACACTAATTCCATCAAAAATAAAACAGACCTATACATATACAAAATATACAAATACAAACCACCTTTGAAGAATCTGTTTATACAATTATGTACGAAAATAACTAATTTATACAAACACTAATTCCACAAACTACACTCATCAATAAATTGAATCAATCAAATAATAATTTATACAATAACAAATAGAAATCAATTTATACATTTACGGAAGGAAGGAAAGTCATATTTGATATGAAAGTCTAAAGAGATATTGTTCTATGAATTAAGGGATTGTTTACCTTTTTCCAATCGAAATTACCGTCATTATCTTTTAAAAAGTTTGAATTTTCGTTTTTGTATAAAATATCAAATAATAGTGAATTATACAAATACGCTTGCCTATTACCATTAAAATTGTAGCTACGTCATGTAAATATGTAAACTATAGCTAAGGAGCCTAATTAAGTTTATTCTTGTGGCTATATGCGAAATTTACTCAAAGAATATTACCCAACACAATGATCAAAGTTATCAAGAGTCCAGTCAGTCCATGCAAAATGTAATCTAAGGGAAAAATATTTTCTAGCTAGTCACTTTGCTGTTTGTGTACAAGTTAAATTAGTAATCAATTTTTATTTTCTTTTAATGGTTCTTGTGCTGTATAAACTTAAATTACATGGTATTTTGACTTGTTCAACTATTAATTATGTTTCGTTGGCCCATTAAAAAAAAAGAGTTCAACTTACTACAAACTATCTGAGTCACAATTTGACACAAACAAAACAAATAATAGTTGTCTAATTTACTTTGGATTTGGAATCTTGGAGAAGGGGTTAAAAAAAATAAAAAAATCTTGGAGAACAAGATAACGTAACAAAGGTTCCTATAAATCAAAGTCCAAAATTTTGCAACTAAAACATCAAAAGCAAAGAAACACCATCTCTTCAACAATTCAATTGAAGATGGGATTAATGGTGACGACAGTAACATTCATGGCGGGCACTGCTTTTGGTGTATATTTGTGTCATACTTATGATGTTCCAACTTTCAACCAATTTAAGGAGGCTGCTATTGTCAAGGCCAAAAATCTTGAAGAGACCTATAATCCTTATGGCAAATCCAACAAGGTTGATACTAAACAAAAACCAGTTTTCTTTGACGATCGAAAACAACAATAGTTTTTGATTATTTGTTTTTTTTGAGTTATTATTCCACAATCAAGGGAGTTTCTTCTTTTTATTTGTACTAGTACAGTTTGAAATTCCATGTTTTAGCTTCATCGATTATCAATTCAGTTTCTTTAATTTCGTCACCTCTTTTTTCTGGATTTATGTCATCTTGTACACACATTCTGTTCAAATAAACTCGAGCACTTACATGACTAGAAAGAATATAAAGTTTATAATTCAAGAAAAGCATGGGAAATATAAAAGCATTTTTTGAAGAATACTTGTTCACAAGAATCAAATAAGTCCAATGAATAAGAAGGTTGTATCCATTACCTACCCCTAGATCAAATCGAATCAAGTCTTCGAATGCCCATAATGGACTAATAACATTTTTACACTATAGATGACTGCATAGTGACCTACTTCTAATGCACAAGTCTGTGAAGAGAAAGGGAGGGGGAAAAAAATAGAATTCTTGAATGCCGTTAAGTTTTTCTGGGCACGCAACTAATAAACCAAAGAGTATCTCCTTCCAACTATGTCTTCTTGATCAGATACCCAACCAAAAGACCTAAAAGACCAATCAGCACGACAAACAACATTGAGACGCCACCAGCATTGCTTTTGTTGATTTCTTTTCTTACCAGCTCCTGCAAAATTGTAGAGTAAGAAGCTGTATTTACAATCATCAAAGGAAAACAATCATAACATATATCCAAAACCAGTTCTAGAAAAGATTAAGGTTTCTTGGGACACTAATAATTTTCTCTTCTCCAATTACAATTGCTGATTTTGGAATCTTTGTGAATCCCTTCCAGAGGGTACAAAAAATAATATCAAAATAAAAACCTCATGGACATGCTTCAGAATATGCTGCTCATTTTGATTGCACCATTGACCATCAGTTACACCAAAGGACCATAGATTCATGCACAATATAAAACAACTAATTATAATGACATGATAATTTTGGCATGGGTTACAATTCTATGGTCTTAACTGGAACTACACGCTTCATTATATTTCCTTCATTCTGTAGGGAATAGGGACTCTGTAGGCACCCTTTATCCAGGTATACAATATCACACAATCTTTTTCTCATGAGTAAAGATCACACCTTCTAAATCAAATTGATGTGCAATTAGCTAAGGAAATATCACATTTCAAACTACGGCATGGACTGTGCAACTCAATCTCAGAGATGATAAGATTTTCATTTGCATTGGAAAGAAATGGATCAAATTGAAAAAAGTTGAAAACTTGCCTTCTTCCCAATCACCATTATACAAGCGAATACACAATCAATATTACATCTAACTGCTAGCATGTGTTCCCAAGTTGGTAATTATACTAGTATTTAAAACACAAAAAACTTCCCAAAAGTACTCCCCAGAACAACTCGTTTAACTGCATTTATATAAAGTCACCTCCTCATCATAACCACTCACAACTGAAATCACTCAGAACTCTGGTTCCTTCCCCACTTTCCAACCCCCTATTACTACAAGAACAACAACATACCCAGTGTAATCCCATGAGTGGGATCTGGGTAGGGTAGGATGTAGGCAGACCTTACGATCTTACCCCTACCTTTGTGGGGTAGAGGGGCTTTATGGTAACATATATGGTCAAGAGAAAGGCGATGCATAGGTACCAACCACTAACCACCGCTTCACTCGAAAAAAAATTCCGATGACGATAGTGTCCGTGGTAGCTTACGAACAGCCATTTCACTCAAACTTCTATAGTTCCATATGTGAACAAGTAAGAAAATCTCAAATTAATATCACCCATGGTTTAACAAATTTATTACCTCCAACTAGGGCAAACAAGGAAATTTCACCAAACAGAATGCATGCACTAGACTCCAGATATGTCTTCACGTCCAAGAAGCAATAGGAATTCCCTCCATCATTTCAAACCAGTATTTTATGAAGAGAGAACATCACCATCACAAGGAATAAAGTGGCAAAAGTAGAAGCTACTTGAAGCATCATCACTATTCACTAAAAGATCATTCTTTTATCATATTTATCAAAACAAAGATCCTTTCATCCAGCCCCAATCAAGCAAATAATAAATGAACTTTAACCGAGAGATGGGGAAAGAGTAGAATTCGATAAAGCAAATTCAAAAAGTGACAAGTCAAAAACTGGAAGACTCATAATTTCATAAGGTCACTAAACGTACCAATTCCTGACGTAATTTCTGATTTTGTTGAAGAGCAGAAGCTTTCTCATCAGTCAACCTCGAAATCAAAGACCATGCCTAAAGTGAAAGAATTTGTTAAAGATTGTTTATAAACTAACTTGATAAAAACAGCTTTCAGTTGAAATACATTGTGCCAGGAAGTAGTTGTAGGAAGTAAGGATATTCAATCATCCAGGAGAAATCAACAGAAGAAAATTGTGCTAGCTGCTACTACAGATCATACATGTTAAGCTTCAACTTGAAAAATTGTGGATGTCAATATGTCCTTGACGATCAACGAAATCAAATTGGGGTAACAGGAAGCACCAGACTCATTAACTCACATTGGGCCTCGGTTGAAGGCTAAAGATGATGTCACAAAATTACACAATGCGCATATGGTCTTTTTCCCAAATATACAAGAGCGAAAAACTGAAAAGACATCTTTTTATGGCTAAAAAGTTCAATAATTACTCAATAGAATAATCACAATTTTCTCATGTTTGTTTTTATTAATGTCAATAACTTGATAGAATAATTCCGGCTCTCGCAATTTTCTCATGTTTATGTTTTATTAATGTCAATAACTCTTAAGTTATAACTAGTTATTTGACTACTTTTATAAGAGATAAAGGTGATTGAGTATCTCCAGCAGTTTCCTGTTTAATAATTCACACAAATATCTCATTGTTACGTGGTTAACTTTTAGATTCTTCATCTACAAGTATCACTTTTATTTTCAAAATTTCTTGTGTGGATTCTATCGACAAAATTAAAAAAGTAGATCTTTCTTTTCCAATATATCAATAAAATGCCCATATAAATATTATATTTAATCAGATTATGTGAAGAGCTCGCTAAGTGTTTGATGATTTAAGAAAATCTGAAAAAGGTTTTTTAAAAAAGGAAGGGAAGAGAAAGAGCACTCATGATATTCTAATTAGAATGACCAGAATCTAACACAAGGATAGACCATTCTACCTGTTATCAGCACAGTACCTGGATAATCAGCAATTATTTTCAAAGAAACCAACTCCAGAACATGATAAATCATGATTTCGTCCTCCCAAGTCCCAGCCTTTAACACCATTATAGTCTTATCTTTGTTTTATAAAAAAAAAAAACAGAAAAGGAAGTACGAAGACAAGATTCTTAAATGTTTGCTCATTATCCTAACATTAGGTAAAATTATTCATTGCATCTGGAACTACATTAATTCTGCGGTCCCACAATGTGTTAACCTTACTTATTACTTCTTTCTAACTTATCATCTCAGCCTTTTCTGCACTCATACATAAAGGCCCTTCTCCATATGTCCAAAAACATAAATCAACCCATTAGCCATCATCACAAACACAGCGAAATGTGTCAAATCTTGAATAACCATGTGGACTATTCTTCTGTGGACAAACCTCTGTAAAGTTTTATTCGCATCAGGGAAAGATATCCAAATTCCAATAAACATATACCTTGCCTAAATTACAAAAACTAAAAATGTGTGTATTGGATAGACTCAATGTTAGGCATGATTTAATGAATTCGGGAAGATCTATTATCCTTCTGTTATGGGTCAGAGATAAGTACGTAAAGCAAACTAAATACTCCAGGTAGAAGGGTATAGAGGCGAAGGGAATGAGTCTACCTGACACTTGGGACTCGATTCTGAAAATTAACCTGTGAATATGCTATTGTCAACATTTGGGTGGTAGTTATAATGGTAAATGTTGGAGAGAGACCTGAAATCGATATTGGCAGTGGCGGAGCCAGAATTTTCAATAAGGGGATTCCAAATCTGTAGAAATAGGCACACAAAGTAGACGAAGGGGGTTCGACATCTACTATATATACATAAAAAATTATTTTAATCATGTATAATTAATATAATATTCCGCCGAAGGGGGTTCATCCGAACCCCCTTAATACTTGGTGGCTCCGCCCCTGCGTATTGGGGTTCTTGGTTAAAGTTATCCATCTTGGAAATTTTCCATAAGGAGTCCCAATGGAAAGCTAAAAAAGTGGCATCGGAAAGAAGTCTGGAGGGCAAAGGAAAGGAGAGGATATCGTGATAGTATTGATAAGCAGATAGACTTAATTGTAAGGAGGTATCATAGGAAGAGCAGAATTACTTAGACCTCCATGCTTATTTGATACTCCTTTGAGATACAGCCCTTAACTTATACTACATGTTTTAAACCACAATCATGTCAACAGAAATTATAAATTTCATTCTAATTTAACCTTACAATATATTTTTTGAAAACCAAACCTTACAATATATTAGAATTTGCTTAAATTTTAAGAGACGAAAAATGAAGAAAACCAAAGCTGATTGGTTTCGACCTTTAATGGGTTGACCCAACCCATTCATATCTCTAGGTGGGTCACTAACCTCCCTTGTCCACAGCTCTCATGGCCCAGCAAGGCTCCCTTTCCCCAACTTACCCCATGCCCCAGTAAACCTTTCCAACCCCCTCCTTCCCTCAACCTTATCATCCCTTCTCTTAACCATATCCACCCCTGCCATCGACCTCCACTTCTCCCACTCTTGACCTATATTCCCAGCCCTCTCTCAGGTCCCCAAAAGTGCAAGTTTCACCATCACCATCACCATGTCTATTATGATCAGGCATTTAAGTAAATTCTCAACTTGCCGTCTAGTTCTAACAAAATGATGCAAATCGGGAGTTGCAAAATTAACTTCTTTTCGGAATGAAAGAGAAAGTATTCTTTCTTTGCACTCGTTTAAGAAGGTTAAAGGAAGAGGTTCAGAAAAGACGCTGAAATGGCACATAAAGAATTCTGAAATCTTGTGCCGACGCAGAGAAATTGTGGAGCTGAAACCATCCAAGAAGATACCAGACGGATCAGGGTTCAACCGGTAGATGAACTTCACAAATATCTGGCATGGGAAAAGCAGGAACCTATCAGCTTGTACCAAATCTACAGAGCATTCACCTTTAACTTTCAGGAGCAGGGGAGGAGACATCTGGTTTTCAGAAAACAAGAGGAAAGGTTCATTTAGTTTTGCTAAATATGGTGTAGCACTTGAGCCGGGGATCTTTCAGAAACAGTCTCTCTACCTCCACAAGGTAGGGGTAAGGGTTTTGCATCCACTCTACCCTCCCAGACCCCACTTGTGGATTACATTGGGTATGTTGTTGATGTGAATTCACCTATACTTCAATATAGAAACCCAAAATTATCATCCATTCCGTTAGGCATCAAGCTGCTGATAAGGCACTATCAAAGGAATATTTTTGACTGCACTGTCAGGTCAGGATCATTATGTTTTAAAAAATATTAATATGAGAATACCACTTCTCCAAAGGACGGTTTAGAAATCCATTCCAGAACTGAATAGTTCGCTTCCCTTAACCTCATTTCCTAGAACCATTCGTCTAATGACAGTTAAATCAAAAGTGAACAGTTCTCTTCCCATAACCTCATTTCCTAGAAACATATTAAAGAATTAGGTAAACTTGACAGTGCAGCTTCTACGATAATACAGAACCAATAGGTCTGCAGCATGCATGCACAGATTGATGTAATGTTTTTTTATGTGAAAGCAATATGTTTCACCTCTGAAGGGGATGATTTTGCTTTGGACTCCTCCAAAGATCGTGACACCTAAAAATAAGGTCAAGAAGAGAACTTTAGCTTAGCTCATAGTTGGGGAAGAATCACAAAAAAAATATAAATTCAGACACTTACTGCTTCTGGAAGTGAAGTGCTTTTACTATCATCTTCAGTCAACGATGTCCTGGGAGAACCACCTTCTTCAGACCCTTCTGGCACGGGAGAGGGAGGGTTTGCGGGAACATAAACAACCCTCAGTTTAAATTCATCAATAACTTTTCCATCCTCCCTATTGAACTAGAAGCAAATGGAAAATGCCAATTTCAGTAAACCATAATACTAAAAGAGCCAGAAAAACATTGCTTAATGGTTGTAAGCAACTCACAATCTCTGGAGTGACATCTTTATTAGTTGTACCAGTGGGTGCTATAGCACTCTGAATTAGAAACTTATCCTTACACTGCATATCAGGAGGTGCCTCTTTCTGCGCTTGCATTGTAACTACAAAATCCACCACAACTTATATATTAAAGAATCAATTCAACTACATTTTGTTGCCTGTATCTAATACAATCTCCTTCAAATTCTATATAATTGCATTTCACAATACACTGAGTTCAAAGATATTAATTTGACTTCAATATTAGGACATCACAAAAGAAGAAACGCGTCAAATAAATTGGGAAAGAAGGGGTAATTCGAAAGGGGCAATCAACGAACAAATAGAAAGGAAATGTTACCTGTGACATTGCATGAAGATCCAGGCAAAACAACACCAGCATTAGGCCTAACACAGTACTTCTTGGGGTTGGTCGTCTTAACCTTTCCAACACAGAAGAGAACAACTCAACATTTTACACATCTAACATAACTTGGGTTGATTAAATTAAGCTAATAAATCTCCAAATTAGTTACCTTGAATGCAATGTATTGATCAGTCTTGTTACTTAATTGCATAGAACATGCACTCTGCTTCCTCAACTCAACTTTTCAATACAAACCCACGAACAACAAAAAAATCAATACCCAAATTAATCAAAACTCAGCTAAATAACCATGATTCTCCCTAATGGTTAACATTCGCCAAGAAATCAAAAGGGATAAAACCCACATTGGTACTCGATTAGCTAAGCGAAACCCATCAATAAATTGAACAAAAAATCGATAAAATCTGACGAAAAAGAAACTTATGATAGCAAACAATTAAAAAAAACTATGTGCTTACATGGAAATTTGAGCTCTGTGGGATAAATATTGATGAATTCACCGGTGGTCATGGCTACGTCTGAACCAAATATCCAAACTTATCTAGGGTTTTAATTTACTTTTTTTGTTCTTCACTGAGAATGATCGGATATTTTTAGTCAGCGCCGAAGAACCTGACAATGAGGAAAATGAAATTAATTATTTTCTGGGCTTGTTTTAGGTAATCTCATGAGATTTGAATAATAATATTTTCGAGACTTTGGTGGAAGGAAATCTTAGCAAATTAACTTTTTTATTCCATTATTACCCTTATATCATGACTAAATTTACGATATCGAGTGGTGAAGGGGATGTGACGCTCGAGGATATAAATGTAAAAACAGGTTGGACAGAACTCCTCAATGAGATTGGTTTTTTGAGTTGGCAAAACTCCTTCGCATGTGCTACCAACCCAAATGGCAAATTAATTTTATTTTTGATTAATAAGATTAATTATTTATAGGTCCTACAAAATAGATTTTTTTTCTTACCTAGAAAATAATAAATTAAAATATAACTTATCACTTTTTTTTTAACAAAAATGGAAGAGGAAGCAATATTTTAATAGAATTGCTTCCTTTGTTTGATGTGCATCACAATGGGAAATCAAGTCATTCAATATTTATATTAAATGCAATAATTTATTTTGTCATTTAATCATAATAAAGTCACAAACTTGTGGTTGAATTACATTTATTTTGTACTTTCTTGCTTTTAAAATTGCTGTCGTATTTTCATTTTGTTTTAAAATAAATAGTTTACCACAAAATCAAAAGGGGTAATTTATCAATTTTATCCTCATTTAAATAGGCTAAGTTTTACCTAATCAAGAATTCATTAAAGAGTTACTTCTTTTTTAAGGCAGTTAATTATAAGTAAATAGAAACTTTTTTTATTTTTTAGGAGTAAGTAATTTTTATAAATGGTATGTTCAAGCTAAAAATATCACTTATTATGAAACAGAAAGAGAATTTAATAGTTTGGTATAAACACTAAACACTAGTAATAAATCAATCTTGCTTCTTATATTATTATTGACCATCAATTGGAAGTAGGTGAAATAGTGATGTATTATGATTAATTTAAACCTTTGATTACCAACTTACTATAATTTGTCCAAGAAGTAAAAACCATAATAAATTAATTGAAGGTGAAAATGTACTTGACCAAAAATAACAAGGACCAAATTTAGGATAAAGATTCGGTCAAGTAATGTTCAATGGCTTTATGGATTCATGTCATGTGTACTATATAATAATTTATGGTTGAGATTCATTTAAATTATACACTCATCTTAATAATAAAAACAACAAAGCTGTCAACTATTTTTATTTTGTAAAACTATCAAATAAAGCAATTAAGTGTACCCAAGCTAATATTTTCAAGAAAAAAAATTAAGATTGATGGAAATATGCGGACTTTCTGACTTTTTATCTGCCATACCTCGTACCTTTTGAGAAGACCATACCAATCAATTGAAAATATGCACTCATTTTTTTACAAGTATGGTAAGATCAATGCTGCAAGTTTGTTACTGAAAATTCACAACATCCCTCCTTTTTATCACCCTTTTTACAAGTATTGGTAAAAAATATGGATACCAAGCATCCTTTATGTGTCCAATCAAGTTGGATAGAAATGATACTCATCAATAATATATTTAGTGTAATTTCATAAGTGTTATTTAAAAAGGGTAAAGGGTACGCTAAAGTTATCCCTATTTCGTAGAGATAGAGAGTTTGTTTCCATTAGACCTTAACCTTAAATAAAGCTACCAAATAGTTCAAAAAGGGGGGATACAGATAGGAGAGCAATAACATCAGAATAATTTGAAATGCAAAGTACCACACAACAAATAAGAGAAAGAGTAGTAACAAAAATGAAATAATGCAATAATCGGAGAAAAAAACAATAATGATAGTCGATATCAGAGAGAAAGAAACTAAAAGAATAGTGTTAATATTGCTTTATTTGATAATTTTAAAAAATAAAAATAGCTGACATCTTTGTTATTTTTATTATTAAAATAAGTATACAAGGGAAAATTACGTGTATAGACAAACATATAATAGTTAATTACATAACATAACTATAGTTTGTTTTAATTACAATTCGCAGCCTACTTTTAGCTATAATTATGCAGCCCAACTTTTTAATTTTGTATAATTCGCACGTTTGTATAATTCGGAATTTGTATAATATAATTTGTATAACTTTTGTATAGTTCGT